>CM021100.1:78816294-78993389 GCA_007115665.2 Sequoiadendron giganteum | reverse complement strand
AAGATTAACTAGATAAGATACAAACACAAGGCCCAAGTATTTTTCTCCTATTCCTCATCAAGACCAAGGAAAGGAAGAAAGGATGTATTTAGTAAGAATGATGGAATATGGATAAGATAAAAGATATGGTATGGAAGATATGGATAAAACGTATAGGATAAGATATATGATGTTCAAGAAGATCCTTAACCTTGTCAAGATCAAAGGTGAAAATGTAAGGAATGCGCATAGAAAGGATAATGACCATGAATGATAAGATGGATGAAACTTGTACCTAAGTGTAGAGTGCAAGAAGAATATGTAAGATAGGATATGGATGACAGGGAAATGGAGGAAGGACTTAAGCATCAAGTTTCATAACAAAATATCCCTCTAATAAACCATGGCAATGGGAATTAGACTCCTAAATGTTGGCAGATTAATGATATGATGGAAGAATCTAAGGACTTATGCAAAGGTTTGGATTAAAGGAGAATGATTGGGGATGAATGTTGGATAATGGATAGGAGTTTGGAAGGATTGTTGATGGATAGATAGAAAGGATGGAAAGATCAACATTGGCACACACCTTGAAGGGTGGTGGAGTGATGGAGGAAAAATGGATTTGGAAGGTGATAGGTTATTAGATGGAAAATTGGAGGAAGCTTTTGGATTAGAAAATTTGGATGCCAATTTATATTTTATTGCTTCTATGAGACTTTTAGGAATCAACATGATTTTTGACTTTGATTTTTCTTTGTGGGCCTTTGCAGCCTTTCACATTTTTCTTTTTGATTTATGGACCTTTGTGGTCTTTGAAAATTTCCTTTTTGCTTTGATGGGCCTTTGTGGCCTTTTGAAAATTTCTTTTGATTTTGAATCAAATTTTCTTTTATTTGTGCATGTCTCTTCGAGGAGACATGTTGATCCTTTGATACATGTGGATTTTGATATAGAAGCTTTTGATATTTGGCATCCAAATTTCTTCCAAGAGCAATGGGAGGGGTGGATCGATATGAATGATATGGAGGTATTATGGACGAGTTAATGTGGGTAGAATTTTGAAAGGGCATCAAGGATGTGTGCCTTTGTTGTTCTTGAGAAATAGGATATGGACCTAGGATAGAGGGAAGGTTTGATGGACTAGGATGAGGACCTAGGATAGATGGTATGTTTGGAGGATTAGGATGAGGACCTAATATAGATGGTAGGTTTGATGAACTAAGACACTTAGGTGTATAACCAAGGCCATGGTGATATGGGTTTATTTGAACAGAAAGGGGTTCTAGGATACCTTGTTCATGAAGGCCTAATCCTTTTCCTTTGTAATTCATACTTTGACACATTTTTTTACCAATGGGATATGTATTGTTTGTGAAACAAGATGCAAGTCCATTTTGGGGAGGATATGATATGGATGAGAGGATAGGTGTGGGAAGTAAACCAGAATGGATAAAAGTGGAGGATCCCAATTTATAGGTGTGGGGTTCATGGATAGCTTGAATAGGTCTGATAGGTTCTTGACATTGGGATGATGGGGTGTTTTGATCTTGATTTGGAAAGGAATTATGAAGTGGTATGAAAGGCATATCTTGATCATGAGAAGGATAAACATCTTCATGAGATGAAAGGGTATCTTTGAAAGGAAGCATATCTTGACCTTGATGAGGAAGGGAATCATGAGATTGTGTAGAAAGCATGTCTTGATCATCAGTTGGTAAGACATCATTAGATAGGATGGAAGAAATACCATGCTCTTGTGATGAAATAGAATCATGAGATGATATGGATTGATGAGATGATGTGGAAGAAGAACCTAGAAGGATACTTGTCTCTTGAGATGGAAGGGAATTATTTTGGATGAAAAGTGAAAGGAGGGGATTATCATAAGATTCTTGAGAAATGGGATCTTGATCAAATATTGGAAGAGTTTGTGGAATTTCGATATCATTGGATGGAGTGGAAAGAATATTTTGAAATTGATGTGTAGGGGAGTCTATGCTAGCATGCTTTGGATTGATAGATTGACATGAATCATTGGATGTTGAAGATATGATAGAAGAGGATGATTGGATGGATTTCTTAGCTTGAGTAAAAGAATCTTGAGGTTCATTTTGGCTTATTATGGATGGAGATAAATGCATCACATGATAGGATTTCTCAATATCATTTGTGTTTGAGGACTTAGATTTGGGCTTATGGATCTTTTGTAAAAATTCAAAGACATCAAACTTGGATGATGTAGTTGTTGGTGGAGAGGGTGTCATGTCAAGATTTTTGTTAGAGGAATAAGCACAAATTTCTGGCAGCAAATATCTCTTTGTGGTTCTTTCCCTTTGCACATCACAGATTTGTTGTTGAAGGTTTTTCATTTGATGAGCTAGAGCATTCAATTGATCCTCATCTATTTTGGCCATGGTGGTTTGAGTTTTAATTTCTTTTTCTTTGGATTTTTAGTGTTTGTGACCTTGTTAAAATGGATGTACGAACATTATTGTTTCCAATAAACTTTTGATCTTAGTTTGGTAAAGTGTCAAGGATATTAACCTAGGTCAAATAGAATGATAGATTCTATTGATTAGACTAAGTTGATAAGTTTGATTATAGGGTTTCGTTTCTTTGATTTAGGATGACTGATCCTGAAACTTAACTTAATAATCAAATTTGTTTGATTGAGACACTTTTGAATGGTAGATCTTGGTTTGATTTGAAAAAATTCAATTGTAAAGTCCAGTTTATGTAAGTTTAAGACTCTGATTTGATTTACAAAAGTTTATGTTTTGATAAAAAATCCAAATTTTGACGTTAACTATCTGACATTGGTTTCCAATAGACTTTCGTTTTGTTTGTGTTTTTCAGGATGATCTTATCTAAATTAATTTTTTGAAAACACAACAAGCATTTGTAAAATAGTTGTTTCTATAGTCTAAACAACAAGTGTATTTTTAAGAATCAAACATGATCCTTCTTGATTTTGATGGGTTGTTTTGACAATTGTACACAAATCAAACAGACTCATACTTAAGGACAAGTAGGTCATCATTATACTCACAACCCACATCTTGAATTGCGTTGACTCACATAGCCGTGTCACCCTCTAGAGGGCACCCATGTTTTTATCGTTGCTAGGCGCGTACTCAAAGTGACAAAAGTGGATATCAAATCCCTTGAGCAAGCGGTCCTTGGTAATTATATGGTGAGTGTCTTGGGGGCAGATTCTTCCCTCCCCTTGCACTGTGAGTATGACAATGTATGGATACTGACTCGGTGAGAAACTACTCTATGGTTCATAGATAGGGTTTCGTTTAGTGCAGCAAATAGATAAACTCCCTCAGGAGACCTCCCAATCTTTAGAACAAATATTTTGGGGATGGTTATCTTGCTCACTACTGTCAAGTTGGACTTTCATCAACAACTTGCATTTTTATTATAGTGGGTTGGAAAACCTAGCTTTGATTGTTCCCACTTAGGTCTTTCCCGTAGGGTGAGTACTTTTTCCCACTATGGCAGGCCTACTAAAGGATTTAACAAAGCATAAATGACATGAAGTAAAAGTGAATCTGGCACTTTGGTCACCCAGTTAAGGGGAGAGCATAAGCCTAATCACCACAAGCACAACATATAGGTTTGTCTTGTTTTAAAAGCCCAAAAAGAAATTTTCTAATCTATGTGAAGGTGTTCCTTCACAAAAATAATGATGTTCTTTTTAACTTTATACTGCAAAAATGTGATGACTACCCTAGGATTGATAAATTTGCTTTAAGAAAACAAAAAGTGGCTACCCTAGGATTGATCAATTTTAATCCAAGTGACTACCCTAGGATTGGTTCTTTTTAACCAAATTTGACAAATCTTGTGTAGATGGTTAATTTTAAGCCCCAAGTAATGCTAGTTGGTCCTAAAGCATCCATGAAAAATAACATATGATGGGTTATTTTCCCATAAGTGTTTGAAAGCACTATTACAATGGATATCAAATGACTCTTTTTTCACTTTTTTTGAATTTAATGCTCCATATTCCTCTTAATACCTTCAATAAATATTCAAAATGTCAAATTAGATCAAGAAATAAGAAGATATAAAGGTTAGATGAATGATTAAACATAAAAAGCCTAAAACTTATACTAAGTTGCAATGTGATTTGACTTTAAATGTAAAATTGAAAATTTTAAATCTAAAAAATTTGAGAAATACCTACACCATTGCATATATTATGAAATTTTACCCCATTTCAAAAAAAAAATTTTCAAAAAAGACCTCTGTATGACCAAGATATGACCATTTTAAGATTAACTGTCAAAGCGCTAAAACAATGCCTGAAAGCGCTATTTCCTAGAAGCGCTAAAAGAAGTCATGGAAGTGCTAAAACACCGAAAGCGCTAAAATAAGTCACGAAAGCTCTAAAAAAATTCATGGAAGCCCTAAATTTTTTTACGAAAGCGGTAAAGTTTGCCACTGAAGCGCTAAAACTTTTAACAGAAGCGCTAAAAGAAAACACACCATGAACCTGCATGACAGTTTCTAGAAAAATTGATAATTTTGATAAAATTGGGGTTAATGCCCCACGGTGGGCACCAAATTGTAAGTGTGAATATGTGAATAAGATCAAAACACTTCTTAATATGACATTATATCAATGATTAAACAAATTGAATCAATTCAAAACAGCAATCAATTGAAAGTGTCATATTGCTCTCTATCTCCAAAGATTTATTAAATCCTAATTGCTCTCAGATTGTGTAAGAAAATAAGACTATTAAAATGACAATTCAAAGAACGAGATGATGCTAATGCGATGCTAAATAATTAAACTAGTATGATATTGATGTGAAACAGATAATTGCAGCTACAGGAGGCAGCCATGGTTGAAAACTTGAATGCTTGAATTCCTGCAGAGTAAGAGTGCAAAAGCTTGATTATCTGGATCCTTTTCTTGGTTCAATGAGGTTTTATTTATAGAATTCTTGGCTGTAGAAATGCACAGGGAAAGCTTTGAGAGGCTTGGATTCAATCTAGAGAATTGAATGGTGAGAGATGGAGGAGATTGAGAGAAAAATAGAGATTGTCTCTACCCATGAAAACACCAAGCAAGAGAAGAGGAAGGATTGATGGAGGAGGATTGAGAGATCAAATTCCAAATTTGTCTCCAATTTGTCTCCAAAACTTCCCGTGAAGTTTCAATCAATTAATTTGACATATTTTGACATAAATTAGACATGGTTTAGACATAGGAAATCTAATTCACTTTTGAGGAAATGTAGATTGGAATATTCCTTATGCTCTAATTCAAATATTTTTAATTTATTTAAATTAGGAAAAGGGAGATAAATAATTTAATAAAATGAACTATAGGATAGTTGTTTATTAAATTAATCAGAGGAATACGACAATTTAATCAATAAAGTGTTTTGTCTTTATTTAATTAATTCAAGAATGATGTGATAGATTGAAATAGGGATTTGATAATTAAATTGAACAAAGTAGTTAATTTTTTTTATTTAATTAAGATGAATTTAATTGTGAACTATATAAATAAATATTTCTATTTATTCAATAGTAGAGGAAATTTGGATAATTAATCAAATAATTCATTTTTAATTAATCAGATGCTCCAAACCATTTTTAGGTGTATATAGTATCCACCTATGTCCTCCACTTCATCTCTCATGTATTTCTCCAATGAAATCAACTCCCCATTGGTTAAAAGGTGCTTCTACTTGCAAGGGTCGAAGTGGCAAGGCTCCTTGATACTTTAACCTCCCTGAAAATTTCTGACAAGCTTCACATTTACTCACATGTGAAAAAGAGTCATTGAACACCTTAGGCCAATAATAACCAGCCCTGAGAATCTTATGTGTAGTGGTCTTAGCGGAATAATGGCCTCCACAAACCCCTTCATGCATTTATTTTAAGACATGTCTTGCCTGGGACTCATCTAAACATAATAGCAATATGCCATCCCTATTCTTCCAAAATAAATCCCCTTTTATAAAAATATATTTAGAAGCCTGCAACTTCAAAGTTCTCCTTTGATTATCATTTATCCCTTTAGGACACTTCATGTTTTTAAGATAATACATCACATCTGTATACCATGGAGTATGCTCAATACTTGCTACAATCTCTTCCTTTCCTTCTACATTGTAGATTTGGTTTGCTTCAATATTTGTTTCTGCCATCAGCCTGGCCAGACCCTGTCATCTTACCAATTTGGTGATCTGAATCTCCATATTAAACTCTTGGATTTTATTAATCCATCTACATATTTTCCCTGTCACCTTTGTCTACACTAGGATATCCTTCACAGCTGCATGTGGGACATAAGCAATTACCTCAACACCAACAAGATAAGGTTTGAAATCCTTTTTTGCTTTGACCAATGCATAATCCTATTTTTCCATAATATCATACTTTAATTTTAACCCTTGCAAAGACTTGCTAAAAAAGGAAATAGGTTGCTCATGGCCCTCATCATTTTTCTTAAACATGATAGCTACTATGGTGTGAAATGAGGCAAAAGAAAATATCTGAAATGGTTTACTAAAATCAGGGGATTTTAAGATAGGGGCTTCTTTGATAGCTCTTTTTATAGATATGAAGGAATCCATAGGTTCAGTAGTCCAGTCCAACTTTTCTCCTTTTTTCAACATCTTAGATATAGGTTTAACAATCTCAGCAAAATTGGACACAAACCTCCTAACAAAATTAATTTGGCCAAAAAATGATTGGATGGCTTTGACAGTTTTGGGCATAGGAATTTTATCTATGGAATCTACCCTTTTAGGATCTATCCTAATCCCATCTTTTGACACAATATGCCCCAAAATTTTACCCTCTGTGATAGAAAAATGACATTTTCTAGGATTAAGACTAATACCATATTACAAAGCTTTGATGAAGATCTACTCCAAGTCCCCCACATGATCCTCTACCTTTTTGGAATAAGTAGTGAGATCATCTTGATATACCACCATTGTAACATTGATTAGATCTGAAAATGACACATCCATGGCCCTTTGAAAGGTATCTCTTGCATTTGTGACACCAAATGGTATTCTTACATAGACGTATGTTCCCCATGGTGTAGTGAATGTTGTCTTGTACTGCTCAAATTCTTTGACTTTGAACTGGCTATATCCAAAAAATCCATCCATCATTGACAATAGCTCACACCCTATTACTTTGTGCAATATTGCCTCCATGTTTGGAAGAGGATAATTATCTTTTAGGGAAGCAACATTCAGATTTCTGAAATCCACACATAATCGTATATCCCCATTTTTATTCCTAACTGGAACCAAATTTGAAACCCATGTTGAATGTCTAATGGGTTTTATAATACCTCCCTCTTTGAGTCTTGCTAGCTCCTCTCGCATCTTAGGTTCCAGAGTTGGATTGATAGGCCTCTTCCTCTGTCTAAATGGCTTTGCATCTGGCTTTAGTGGAATTTCATGTTGAAAAAAATCTTCTCTATATGCCTTCAAATCCTCATAAGACCAAGCAAACATATGCTTGTACTTTCTTAGCAATGTAATCAACATTCTTCTAATGGTTGGGCTTATTTTCTTCCCAATATAAACCTTTTTTGGTGCTAATTTAGTTCCCAAATTTATTTCTTCAATATCCTCTTTCGTAACAGGTGTCTGCTTTATGAGAGAATGATCATGCCCATCATATACTCTCTCTAATGCCACAAGCCCTTTGGGAATCTTGTTGGTTTTAAGCTACAAAACTTGTTTGCCAAATATAGTCTATTTCCCATCAACATCTTCCACAAAAGCATTGAAATCAATCTCCTCTGCTTCATACTAGTCTATACAATGAAGAAACTTCAAAAGGTCAATATCATCATTGCAAACTTGCCAACTATATATGTTGTTAGGGACAACAGGTCTTTCTTTGAATTCAACCTGAGACACTTCTGCCAAAGTGACATCATCTTTCTTTAAGGCTACATTAGCCAAAAAATCAGCCATCAAATTTTTAGATCTATCTATCCAATCAATTGAAAATGCATCAAATAGTTCAATTGTATCCCACACAACATTTCTATATTGTTTCAGTCTCTTGTTCCTCTGCAACATATTTTGATTGAACTTGTGACACAACAAGCTTAGAATCTCCCAAGACAGACAACAACTTAATCTTATGCTTGACAACCATGCTCAAACTAGTCAACAAGGCTTCATACTCTGCCACATTGTTTGTATATTCAAAAGCCATCAAAAATGAGTATTTAAATATTGTACCTTCAGGTGATATGAAAAATATCCTAGCTCCATTACCTTCTTGATTGCATGCCCCATCAAAATATATTTTCCAGACACCCTGCTGATTTCTAGAGACAAGCTTATCAATTGGATGAGTATTCACTAATTCTGATTAAGACAATTCTACTCTGAAACTCCCTAAATCCAGATCATAGAAGAAATTAAGTTGTTCATGAGGAACATACTCAACAATCTAATTCATCATTGGTTCTCTATACAACTTTACTTCTTCACCATTTACTGGTATTGTGGCATATGATAAATCAAATTGCACATTACCTCCAATTGTTGCAGTCCATTGTCTAGAAAAAAGCATTCCAAACTGAGGAAGTGTATCAATCACAATTATATCAATATTATAGGTTTCCTGTGGGTAGGTTTCTAATTTTACTTCTACATTTTTCATAATCCCCACAATTGGGACATGCCTACTATCCATGGCATAAAATTTGCCACCCTCAATGTCTATCCACATACCAAGTTGCTTCATTACCCCTACTGGCATAATATTCATAGATGCTCCTGAATCTATCATGAAATTTCTTACCAATTTACCATTTATGAGTAGGGTAGTGAAAAAAGGATCAATTTGTAAATTCATCAATGCATTATTTAGGAAAACTTCTGAAACTTTTAATTTTTCTTTCTTATCAACAACTCCAAGATTCTCCTCAAAGTTCACATTTTGATTCCTCCCACTAGACATTAATTGAATAGCACTTTCCCTAATCCTTAATTTTTATCATTTCAAGTAAAGGGACAAACATTTTTAATTGAGATAAGGCTTGTATGAAATCAAAAGATGTACCTTCAATTCTGATCACCTTCTTCGGTTCTATCAATTCTCCTTTGTTTTCCTCCTTTTCCCCTTTGCATGTTTGACCTAGCTTTTTTTTATCCTTGGGGACTTCTTTATCTTCTTTTTTAGGAGTATACTTCTGTTCTTTTTTGCTAGATTGCTCATCACCTATCCCCTTTGATATCTCTTGGGACAATTTTTTATTTTTATTAAATATTCCTCTTCGGACACCTTCATCCTCGTTTATTGTTTTGTTCCTCAGTCGCTATTTTGATTCTAGCTTCTTCCACTTTTGCAATAGTCAATATTCTGATCTCTTCCTCACTTGGTCTCCTTATACTACATATGTTAGTTTGATGTGATGCAGTAGTGGGATCTTGTTCATTTTCACTTTCTTCATAGCCAGAAAAGACTTGTTGTTCTGTCATATGAATATTGTATTTATGATGATTAACATCATACTCATATCCTCCTTCCTCTGAAGATGAAAACCCCTGCTCCAAGGAGTTAAGAGTGTAGGAAGTTAAATTGATATTATGCTCTTCCCCACCATCATTTTCCAATATGTCTCCTTTCGGTACTGATTGAGTTGTAACACAATGCTCAGAGGAATGCGGTGCATAACAAAATGAGCACCTAGGATTCTTATCTACCACATATGCTCGTTTCCTTTTCAACGGATCAAGTGTCTCTTTATTTCTTGGTCTATCTATCATTGGCTTTCCATCCTTCCAATTTGTATTATAGGGCATGTCATATAATCTTGGTCTTTCATTCCTATGTGTATTTTCTTGTCTATTTGGAGGAGCATACTGGGGAACCCTTGGATTTTCCCTTTTAGCAATCATCCTTGCAACCTTCCTATTAGTTTCAATGGTGAGTGTTATTTTTTGAGATTCAAAATTCCTATGATCTCTATTCCTAAGCTCATATCCTGTCTTGGGATCAAAATCCTTCAAATAGATGCTCAATGCAGGAGGATCAACCAACATGGATCCATGAGGTATCTTATTATGTATTTTGGAAAACCTCTGATTAAAGTCATAAATTGACTCATTTTGATGATTTTGGATAGTTACCAATTCATGCAGTAAACTCCGATGCACATTGATTCCCATACTGCTGGAGAAACTGCTCATAAAATATATGAATGGAATCAATGGATGTTGTTGGTAAACTGTTAAACCAGTCCCTGGCATCTTCAATCAGTGACATCATAAATAATCTCATCTGCACATCTTCATATTGCATATCCAGGTCTTGATTGAATGCCTTAAATCTTCTCAAATGATCCTTATTTGTGACTCCACTACTTCCTATGAAGCTTGGGACAAAACTTCTCCAATTGTTGTCCAAAAGATAAGGGTATATCTGAAATCCGGCCTAATCAAACTACCTGATCATGGTTGTATATTATGGAGGATGATTTTGGTAATGTTGATGCTAGTACAATGGATTGCTATTTTCCACATATTACTGACCTTGTGGGTGTATGTGTTGTTGATAAGGAGGTGGTTGAACACCCTTATGTTGTGGTGGAGCATTTTGATGTCAACATTGATTCCTTGGCTAATTCCGGTGGGCCTATGGGGAATTTGATGGTCTCATGTTGTTATTTTTATGAGGTGGCACATACTTGGGTGAGTCAGCCATTGGTGTTTTAATCTGAGCCTTTTGCAACTTCAATTACTCAAATTATTTCATTACCTAAAGCCTTCACTCATATTCTACCCTTGATCTTTATGTTTCTTGCCTCATGCGCTCCCATTATGCATCTGTCTCATTTGGGATCATGAGTTCATGATTTTCTTCAGATGTTGTTTCATATTCAATTCCATTTTCAAGAAGTCTCATTCTCTGGTCATATTCAAACTCTCTCCTTTTTTTAGCTTCAAAATTAGACATGAACTCGTCAACCTTCTCAGGGTCATTAGATGGGTTGTTTTCATTTGCTAATGCATCATATGAATTATGTGTTTCCACCAATAGCTTTGATGTTTTGTTTTTAGTTGTTGTGCCAAGGTCATTAAACACTTTCTTTCCTTGGTATTTTTTGTAATTCCACTTACTTTTTTCATTAGGACCATGACCATCTTTGTACAAAGACCTTCTTCCTTGCATGTTGTGAGTTATTGTGATGGTTGATGGTCAATTCCACAAAAGGATATATAAGTCATGGAAAATCCTAACCTAGGAATTAGACATTCTAGCAAGTGACTAACATATTCTTATGGTTTTTCATTTACATTGTCGAACCAGGGAATGTATACTTGAAATGGAGAGGCACTGTATGTGCACTAAGAACCAATTTCAACCATAATTTACTAGAAATAAATCCTTGGAAGGAATTCTACTTATGCTGCAGGAACGTAATGTAAAGTCTTCTTAACTTAAGCATACCTTAATCAAAGCAAAAATCATGACAACTATTACTAAGGAACAAACTATGAACTAGTCTTATGTTGTAGGAACAAACACAGGGATGGATTCTTGATGCTGCAAGAACAATATAAGACTGAGTTTATGCTGAAACCTTCAAGAATTAAATTCTAACTTATAATCAATAGGAAATAAACAACTAACTACAGATACTCACTAAGTGGCCCCCCTTAGCAAGCATCAACCATTTTATGCAATAATTAAACTCAAAAACTCATTAGCTTTTACTCATAAACTTGGAATCATATACATTGATCATTTTGCTTGTAAGAAAACTAACACAAAACTCTATTTCTCATTATAATACTAATCTTAATACATTATGTTTTGTTCTTTCACTCACGCAGGAGGAACACTTATCTATAGAAAAGAAACTAACTACCTAACTCTAACAGAGAAAGACGTGGACATAAATTCCTCCTAATGCCGAGGAATAGACTTCTCATAAATGAAAGAATATATGTTCAACCGATTCAGAGAGAATCTAGCATTTCACTCTTCCTAGATTAATTATCATTTAGATTTCCTCCCAATGACCCGGTCATAGAGTCTTTTCTGGAATAAATTCCTTGATGTCATGTTGGAAATGGGCTTTACTACAGGGCCGAGATCTATTGCACTTTGACTCATTCATGCCTCTTTCAACAACCTACGATACACATGGCGATAGAAGCGAAAGAAAGCACACACACAGTAACACGATACACATTCATTAATCACACATTAAATCAATTTTGTTATCCAAAAACCACATGCATTATATCAGTCATTCGAGAAGTCAAATAGGGCAATAAATACACACACAGAGAGATGTTAAGATGCAGGAATATAGGAATGTGTTGCTACAGGATACTACCCGATTTTAGATAAAAAAGTCTTTAATCAAAGAGTTTAAACAACCATCAGCTAAAGAGTAAGGGTATTAAAAATACATCATAATATTAAAATTATGAGCATATTTTGAGCTCATCATTTGCCCCCTCCTTAAAAATTGGCATGTGTCCACACATGTGCATAAGGATAGGTGAAAAACATGCAATAATGATAGATAGATACATAGCAATTAATAAATAAATTAAATAAATAAACAATGTGACAATAGAAGATATCGCATACCTTATAATAAGTGCTCGTAGATGCTGGGAAAGATCACATCGTAGCTTGAAATGATGGCTGGAATGGAAACCATAAATGAAGGTGGTACGACAGGATGGATGATATGGATGGGTGATGTGGAAGAAGATGGAACGAATGATGGTGATGGATGAAAAATGGAGAAAGTGGCTTCCTTAAAAAAGAAACCTTTATTATGGGCATACAACATAGCATTTTAAAGTGATGTTGTAGGAAAAAGGCCAAAGCCTTTTGTTGTAGGAAGATCAGTGGCATCATCTAAAACAAACTGCTTTATAAATTCTTCTTTGCATGCTAGCTTATGATACAACCTAAGATGGTGTCCATTAACCAGTAGCTTGAATTGGATAGGATCTATTGTAGCCAACTGAACTGAACCATTATCAAACACATTTTTTATTTCATCCGGACCAAGCCATCTTGTGGTGAGTTTACCTTGATTTTCCTTGTACCTAGAGTCATAGAGCAATGCCCAATCACCGGAAGAGAATCGCTTAGTTCTGATATGGTGGTCATGCTATTTCTTTCTTTGTTGTTGGATAGATTTAGTATGTTGCAGGGCAGCTTTCCTTATCTCATCCAATGCATTCAGCTACGGGAGGCATTCCTTTTGGGCTTCTGAAAGATCAATGTTAAGCTGAAGAGAAATTCTTAAGGTCTTATGCTCAAACTCTATTGGCAACATGGCAGTTTTTCCATAGAGTAACTCAAAAGGGGTAAACCCTATAGTTGTTTTCCATGTTGTCCTATAGGCCCAGACTGCTTCAAGAAGGCGACTACTCCAATCCTTCTTGTGTATATGTACTATTTTAGTAAGGATTGACTCTAATTATCTATTTGTAACCTCTGCCTGACCATTGGCTTGAGGGTGATAGGGGCATTCAAAAGCAAGAGGTCGATTAGGTGGATTATGTGCCATATTTGATTGATAGAGTATCAAAGCAAATGGATTTTCTTGAGGTTCTTCATTAGCTAGGGCAAAGGGGAATTCAACAAGAAGGTTTTTAGAAAATGAATTGATATATTGGTCTCCTCCTTCCTCAAACAGATTATAAGTTGGTTCAAAATTTTTATCAATGAATGGAAGATTAAGGAGGAATCTTCCTAGAGCATCTCTTCTTCGATGCATGAAATAGAATTAACTAAAAAATTGAAGGAATTTGAAAATGCTTGAATAATCACAATAAACTACTGCTAACAATGACTATGACAGGTTCTTAGCTTGACACCATCCCCAACAACGACACCAAAATGATGGTCGATTCCACAAAAGGATATAAAAGTCATGCCAAATCCTAACCTGGGAATTGGACATTCCACCAAGTGACTAACGTCTTCTTATGGTTGTTCATTTACATTGTCAAACCAGGGAACGCATACTTGAAATGGAGTGGCACTATATGTGCACTAAGAACCAGTTTCAGCCACAATTTACTAGAAATAAATGCTTGGAAGGAATTCTACTTATGTTGTAGGAACGTAATGTAAATTCTTCTTAACTTAAGCATAACTTAATCAAAGCAAAAATCATGACAACTATTACTAAGAACAAACTATGAACTGGTCTTATGCTACAAGAACAAACATAGGGATGGATTCTCGATGCTGTAGGAACAATATAAGACTGAGTTTGCGTTGAAACCCTTAAGAATGAAATTCTAACTTATAATCAATAGGAAATAAACAACTAAGTACATATACTCACTAAGTGGCCCCCCTTAGCAAGCATCAACCAGTTTATGCAAGAACTAAACTCAAAACTTCATCAGCTTTTATTCATAAACTTGGAATCATATACATTGATCATTCTGCTTGTAAGAAAACTAACACAAAACTCTATTTCTCATTATAATACTAATATTAATACATTTTGTTATGTTCTTTCACTCATGCAGGAGGAACACTTATTTATAGAAAAGCAACTAACTACCTAACTCTAACAGAGAAAGACGTGGACATAAATGCCTCCTAATGCGAGGAACAAACTTCTCATAAATGAAAGCATATCTATTCAACCGATTCAGAGAGAATCTAGCATTCCACTCTTCCTAGATTAATGATCATTTAGATTTCCTCCCAACAACCCGGTCAGAGAGTCTTTGGTGGAACAACTTCCTCGATGTCATGCTGGAAATGGACTTTATTGCAGGGTCGAGATCTACTGCGCTTTGACTCGTTCATGCCTCTTTCAACAACCTATGATACACATGGTGATAAAAGCGAAAGATAGAATGCACATAATAACAAGATACACATTCATTAATCACACATTAAATCCATTTCATTATCCAAAAACCACATGCATTATATCAGTCATTCGGGAGGTCAAACAGGGCAATAAATAAAGACACACAGAGATGTTAAGTTGTAGGAATATAGGAATGTGTTGCTACAGGATACTACCCGATTTTAGATAAAAATTATTTAATCAAAGAGTTTAAACAACCATTAGCAAAAGAGTAAGGGTATTAAAAATACATCATAATATTCAAATTATGAGCATATTTTGAGCTCATCAATAGTCTAAACTCTAGGATGATTTCTCTCTGATATGTATTTAATTTTATTAGTCTCAATACACTTGTTCATTCAGAGTCACCACCCACTTTTAAAAGAGAGAAAAATAAAAAATGTTTATTATTTCACCCAGCGAAGTCAACTTTCAAACTTCTTAACTATGAATCTTTCTTCAATGACTCTATATGGAAAGGTTTCCTGCCACGAGACTTTTCTCAAGTTACTCCCCAGCAGAGTCGCCAATTTGTTGGGTCTCAAAAACGTAGGTTTGAACCACGAGAGGTTGCCAAGCTCTCACAACGCTATTGGCTAACTAACAAGGCCAACCAATATAGTTGAACCTTCTACTCTTAAGGCTCTACTAGACCTAGGCGGGTGTACCTATGTGAATGATGCAGATTTTGGATTATGCTTCCTACTGGACCAATCTATCCACAATGGTATTTTGACAATGGAGAAATATGATCTAAGTGTGGTATAAATTGTATATGCAATATCAAGGTAAAATTAATATGTTCAGTTAACAGATGTAAATAAAATGGATAAAACTAAATAATGAAAAAAAAAGGGAGACCAGTGCCTTGTTGGGTAAAACAGAGTCAAATGAAAGTCTTAGATGAATGGATTCTTTCTAGCAAGTTCTCTAATTGTTTGACATAAAAATATAAGTTTATAACTGGTATAAACATGCAAGAATATGATTGACAATCCCTACTTGAGGCAGAATATCAATCCTAATTATCTGATTCTTCTTACTGATCCAAATAACATTCCCAAATTATTGTAATTGACTGAGAGGAATTTAATTCTTATTTAAAGAATTGAATTAATCAAATCACACAGATATAACAAATGTGCACTGATAAATTGAACATATACTTGATATTTCAACTTAGATAATCGAGAAACATTCAATTGGAGACAATCAAATAATTGTAGAAAATCAACAAACAACTGATGCTAGAATGGAATCACTGAATCAATGGTCTTTCATTATCTTCCTCAAATATTATACATGCAACATGGTCCTTTTGAATAAAAACATTCTGAAAAAACTCTATACTTCCTACTATATACCTCCTTCCCCACTCTCTGATTTTCTAAAATATTTATACAAAAAATGCTAAGGGTCGTGACCCTTCATTCGTCTGATACAACTATTCACATTCTGCTACAAAATAAAATATTTAATTGTTGCCTCATCGGAAAATTAAATATTTAAACTATAATCATACTTTTGATTTTGCATTTATATCTTTCTGCCCTCATACTTTATCTCCCGAGGCTTTATTATTTCCGTTCACCACTCTACCGCTTTATTCTTCATTCGCGCCTTTTCATTTTACATATCGCCCAACCGCAATCAACATTTTTACCTCCAATGGTATGGTGGTATTTGACTTTTTTGACTGCTCCGTCACTCCACCGCTTTATCGCGGTCTATCTTTTCACTACTAGCATTACTGTGGTGACCACTTCTGTGCTATTTGCTAACTGTTTACCTTGTCACCGCAGTCACCGTGGTTTTCATTTGAATTCCCTGTGGTTGAGCGGTAACTCCTTTGAATACCGTCGACGGTTGCCTCTTTGTCCACTGTAGTCACCATGGTCTATGAGATGACCCCTTGCGGTACCGTAGTGGGGTCTCTTAACCACTACCTAGCCGGTAACTTACCGCCCACCATGCTACTGCGGTCTATGTTTAGACCATGCACAGTGTGGTGATAAGCCTTCGATAACCGCTCTCCCTCCGCCACTCCACCTATTGACTTTTGCTGACTATTCACCTCCATTCACCGTGCCACCTTTGTCTGCCTCTGACTGCCTACGGTGCAATGGTACATGAAATTGTAACTACCCTTAACCGCTCATTGTGATATTGCAAACCACCCTGAAATGGGTCGCGGTATAGCGGTAGAATGTGTTGGCTTAAGAAATTGTTTAGTGGTATAAGGTATGAGTAAATTTTTAGCCTTTTTGAATGGCAGTAAAGGTATGTAAAAATTATGGATGGGAAAAAATGATTTTTTTATGAAAAGATAGTGAGATAAAATGGGGAAACCTTAGGTTTTTTCATGGATTTTTTTATGGAAAATAATAGGAAAACCTTAGGGTTTTAACTAAAAATTTTAGGTTCTAACATATGGTTTGTTAGTTGAAGAAAGCATTGTATGGACTCAAACAAGCCCCTAGAGATTGGTATGAAAGACTCGATAAATACTTGTTGAAGCTTGGATTTAACAAAGGTACTACTGATAGTAATCTATATTTCAAGATTGATGATGATAAAGATTTGTTTGTGGAAGTCTTTGTTGATGATATCACTTTTGGAGGAGATGATGGTTTGTGCATGAAGTTTTCTAATGAGATGCAAAATGAGTTTGAGATGTCAATGATTGGAGAGCTCAGATTCTTTTTGAGATTGCAAATTGCTGAGTTAGATAAAGGAATCTTTATATCCCAATCCAAATATGTGAAGGAATTTCTAAAGAAAATCCGTACGGAAGATTCGAATCCAGTTGGTACACCCATGGTGACCGGATGCAAGTTAACATAGAATGATGATTCTTCAAAGGAAAATCAGACTAGATATAGATAAATGATTAGTAGATTACTTTATTTGACTCAAACTAGACCAGACTTTATGAATTTTGTATGCATTGTTGCTAGATTTCAAGCTGATCCTAAGGAATCTCATGTGATTGTTGTGAAGAGGATTTTTAGATACTTGAAGGGAACAATTGATTTTGGCCTATGGTATCCTAGAGATGATGATATGACTTTAAGTGCCTTTATTGATGCTAATTAGGCAGGAGATGTGAATGATAGGAAAAGTACTAGTGGTTATGCATTTTTCTTGGGAAAGAAGTTGGTTTCATGGTTAAGAAAAAAGAAAAATGTCATTTCTTTGTCTACTACAGAGGTAGAATACATTGTTGTTGCTAACAATTATACTCAAGTATTGTGGATGAAGTAGATGTTGAAAGATATCAAAGTTGTGTATGATGAACCTGTTACCATATTTTGTGATAATTCAAGTGCTATAAACATTTCTAAGAATCTGGTGCTGCATTCAAAGACCAAGCATATATCTATTAAGTACCACTTTTTGAGAGATAAAGTGAGTGATAAGGAAGTCAAACTGGAGTATGTTCCTACTAAGGAACAAATTGTAGACATCTTTACTAAGCCTTTGCCTAAGGATAATTTTGAGTGTCTCAAAGAGAAATTAGGGGTGATTACACCTCCTAATTAGAACTAAGATGCATATTATTTTGCATCAGTCTATGCATTCTTAGTCATATCTTGATCTGAATTGATGTTGTGGTGGCTGCTACTCAGGGGGAGTAGTCAGATGATCCAGATATGTGGTTTAGAGGTTGTGTAACTTTACCATTTTTTTCAAATGTGTAGAAGAGTAATGTGAAAAACTTTGGGGAGAATAATAATATTGGAAGCTCACTAAAAAGAAAAGGGGAGAAGAACAGTGTAATATCTAAGGGGGAGACTGTAGGAGAAGAGTTAGTTGTGTTGATGGTATTTTTCACATCATGTGTTGCCATCAATGCCAAAGGGGGAGATTGTTAGATGTTGTGGTTGTATTGTTGATGTGTGGTTTTCATTGATATCAACATTATTAGCATTAATGTCTTTAAGACTGCGTATGTCGAGGATATTGAGAAAATTGTAATAAAATATGTTATAGGTTGTTTGTGAAGTAGTGAAGATCAATGTGTTGGAAAGTTTAGTATGTTGATGGTGAGGAGTTGTGTATTAAAGGGTTTTTTCTCAAGCCTATCTAGTTTCTACTCCGTAAGTTTTAGAGGTGTGCATGAATATTTGAGCAAGATATAAGTTTTTTGTGTTCTAAGAGTTGTTCTACTACTGTAACTGGTGTTCATGGAAGAAGATAATGTATTTCTAGCAATCTGACATGTTGTGAATGTTCCTAAAGTGTTTATGTATGTTTCTAAATCATGTTTTATCTATTTTGTATTTCCACATTGATTATTGTGCTCGTGATATGATATTTTCTCTTGCTTGTTCATGTTTTCATGTTCATGGCCAATAGAGTGATTGTAGCATGTTTTGGATCTTCGAGGAAGATTAATTGAAGGTGTTTTGTGTTCAAGGATATTGTTTTAGGTATCTACTATGGTGTGGCTGACCTTGGTTGATGTGCAGTAATAATCGTTATTGGTTTGGGCCGACAGTTTGCATTCATTCTATTATTTTGTTGAAGCCGACATAAAGCGATGTAATTTGTTGTTGCGGATATATATAAGTGATTTTTTCTTCATTTGTGAAGTGTGCAAGTGTGAATGTAAGGTAGAGAGATGTGAAGTGTGTGTGTGCTATATGTGAATAAGGTTCATATCATTCATAGGAAGAGAAAAGAGTGAAAAAAAGTGATGAAGTGTTCATGTGCTTAATCAAAACTATACTCAAGCATTTGTCGATGGTACTTTCTTAGTTCAAATTCTTTAGATGATTTTAATATGAATGTTTTATGTAAGAAAATAAGTCTTCCTTTGAGCAGTGAGCTCTAGGCAGTGTGCATAAATGCATGTGCATTCCTCATTCATTATTCTTATACTTTAAATAGGGTATAACCTATGGATTAACCTCCACTGTGGTTTTTCCCCTAATAGGATTTCCACACAAAAATCTTGGTGTTATGTATGTTTATGATGTGTTGTTGATTCACGATTTCACTATTAATGATCATATGTGAGATTAAAGGTTAATAACTTTAAATAAGTTTGAAATTTTGTGACAACTGATTCATGCCCCCTCTCAGATGTCTACCCTTGTGTTGCCAACAAGAAGAGGCATATCTATTTTCCCTAAAAGAATAAGAGAATCTGAATAAAAGACATGAGTAGAGACAAAGAGGAAGAGGTGGAAGATTTTAGAGAGGAAGAATATTTACTGAAGGAGGAAGAGGATCTTTTTTAGATCAGAATAAGGATAAGGAAGTCAGTAAGAATGATAACTCATACTGTAGAGATGATGGAAACTTTTACCAAAGAGGAGGATAAGGTGGATACAGAAATGAAGGTCATAGAAAAGATGACAAAGAATAGGAGAAAAGAGTATTCAGGGGGACTTGTTTCAAGTGTGGTTGAGGACATAGAGCATTTGAATGTAATCAGGGAGAGACAAGGAGGAAGATAGAGAGTAGTAGCAGAACAATATTTGTTGAAGAGGATCATGTTGGATCATCTAATAAACCAGAAGGAGAAGTGATGGTGAAAAAAAGAGTATTGTGTCAAAGTGAAATGAAGCAGAAACCGTTGCAGAGGAAGAATTTGTTCTGAACCAGATGCAAGGTAGCTAGAAAATGTTACAGAGTGATCATTGATAGTGGAAGTTCAAAGAACCTATGTTTTGAAGAAATGGTGACCAAGTTGAATCTAGAAAGATTAAAACACCTGAAGCCCTATCAAATAGCATGGATTCAAGATGAGCATAAGTTACTGGTAAGTGAACAATGCTTGGTGAAATTAAAGATTGGAAATTACCATGATGAAGTTTTGTGTGATATCATGCCTATGGATGTATGCCATATTTTTTTGGGAAAACCTTGGTAGTATGATAGATAGGCTATTCATGATGGAAAGAAGAACATATACTCTATTCTTGCTAATGGGATGAAGCAGACTTTCTTGCCCTTAGAAGATATTCCTAGAACTGCGGTTTGTACAAGTGCTAGAATCTGTTTGGTGGATGGAAGAAGATTCCTAGATGGACTAAGACATGAGAGAATGTGCTATGCCTTGGTTCCTAAGAAGGTTGAATACTGGAGGTATGTAGATGAACAAACCAGCGAGATAAAGGAGTTTTTGATAGAATATGAAGCTATCATTTTAGACAATGTACCTGATGGATTGCCACCTTGAGGAGTATTGGTCATTGCATGGATCTAATTCCTAGAGCTAGTTTTCCTAATAAATTAGCACACTGGATGACAATGGTAGAAAATGAAGAGTTGAATAGACAAGTGCAAGAGTTTTTGAGGAAAGGTTTGATCAGATAAATCTTAAGTCCTTGTGCAGTACCTTCAGTATTGGCACATGAGAAGGATGGAGAATGGAGGATGTGTACAAAATCTACAGCCATAAACAAGATCATAGTGAAGTATAGATTTCCTTTGCCCTAGATGGATGGCATTATGGTTGTTTGAGTGGAGCTAAGTACTTTACAAAGATAGATTTGAAGAGTGGATATCATTAGATCAAAATCAGAGAAGGGGATGAGTGGAAAATAACATTCAAGACAAATGAAGGATTTTATGAGTGGTTGGTGATGCCTTTTGGACTAACAAATACACCGATTACTTTCATGAGGTTGATGAATGAGGTATTGAAGAAATTATTGGGTAAGTTTGTAAGTGTCTATTTGGATGAAATCTTGATTTTAAGTAAGACTAGAGAAGAACATTTGTTGCACATAAGGAAAGTTTTAGAGAGGTTGAGGGAGCATCAGTTTCTGATAAACATTAAGAAGTGTAGTTTCATGACGGAAGAACTAGTATATCTAGGATTTGTGATATCTATGGATGGACTGAAGACGGATCCTAAGAAGGTAAGATCCATTGTTGAATGGCCTACACCTGAAAGCATTGGATAGGTAAGATCATTTCATGGATTGGCTAGTTTCTACCAAAAGTTCATTAGGAATTTTATTTCTATTTGCAGTCTGATGATAGAAACAATGAGAGGAGATAGGAAGGATTTTAGGTGGATATTTGGAGTAGACAAAATTTTTGAGTTGTTGAAGCAATAGGTGACTAATTAGTCTATGTTGGCATTACGAAATTTTAACAAGGTATTTCAGGTAGACTGTGATACAAGGGGGAATGTAATTGGAGCTGTATTAAGTCAAGAAGAAAGACTAGTAACCTATTTCAGTGAGAATTTGAATGATGCAAGTAAAAGGTATTCAGTGTACGACTAGGAGTTCTATGCCATAGTTCAAGGTTTGAAGAAGTGGAGACATTACTTTTTTTCTAAGGAGTTTTTGTTGTATATAGATCATCAGGCATTACAATATTTGAACAGTCAAGGTAAGTTGAATCAGAAACACATGAGATGGGTAGAGTTCTTGCAAAGTTATACTTTTGTTTTGAAGCATAGGAGTGGAAAGAAAAATAGATTTGTTGATGCTTTGAGTAGGAGAAGGAATTTTTTGGCACAAATGAAAGTGGAAGTATTAGGCTTTAAAGAATTGAAGAACTTGTATGAGGAAGACCCAAATTTTATAGAACCTTGGAGAGCTTGTAAAGAACCAATCTTGGAGGATAGGAGTCAGTGGTTGGATTATTTAATTTAGGAGGATATGTTGTTTAGAGGGAATCAATTGTGTATACCCTAGAGTTCAATGAGGGAAAACTTGGTGAAAGAAAAACATAGCAGAGGATTAGTAGGAAATTTTGGAATTGATAAGATAGTAGTATTGGTAAGTGAAAATTACTTTTGGCCACAGATTCATAAGGATGTTAGGAAATTTGTACAGAATTGTAGAATTTGTCAAGTTGCAAAAGGGAGTAGTCAAAATGTTGGATTGTATAAACCTTTGACAGTAACAGAGAGACCTTGGGAGGATATCAGCATGGATTTCATACTTGGTTTTCCTAAGACACAAAGAGGTAATGATTTGGTATTTTTTGTGGTGGACATATTTTATAAGATGGTACATTTCATACCTTGTAAAAAGACAATAGATGTAGTACATGTAGCAAAATAGTTTTTCAGAGAAGTGGTCAGATTGCATGGATTACCTATGATTATTGTTTCAGACAAAGATACAAAGTTTGTTGGTTATTTTTGGAGGACACTTTTGGAAGAAGTTTAAGATAGATTTGAAGTTTAGTTCTACTTTTCACCCACAGATAGATGGATAGATAGAGGTAGTAAATAGGAGTTTGTAAAATTTGCTAAGATGTTTGGTTGGAGAGAAAACTAGAAGTTGGGATTTAATCCTTGCTCAAGCAGATTTTGCCTACAATAATTCAGTGAATCGAAGTACTAGAAGGATGCATTTTGAGATTGTTACTAGAGTTCATCGTAGAGGTATATTAGGGTTGCGAGATATTAGTAAAGAAGACAAAAGGAGTGCAGAAGAAAAGAAATTTTTAGAACACATGAAGAAAATGCATACTCAAGTGAAGCGACAGTTGGAAGACATGAACCTAAAGTATAAGGAGCAAGTAGATGAAAAGAGGAGAAATAAGGAGTTCAAAGTTGGAGATGGAGTGATGGTGTATTTGAGGAAGGAATGATTTCCAATTGGCACATACAGTAAGCTAAAGATGAAGAAGTTTGGACCCTGCAAGATTTTGAAGAAGTTTCATTCAAGAAATGCATATGAGGTAGACTTACCAGATAACATGGGTATATTGCCTATATTCAACATTTCAGATCTATATTAGTACAATGAAGCCAAGTTCAATAAAGATAGTAAAGAAAAATTGGAAAAATAGCTTCCTAAAGAACAATCAGATGAGATAGAAGAGATTTTGGATATTAGAGATGGAAGGAAGACTCGTGGAAAACAGTACAAATAATATCTTCTAAAGTGGAAGGGTAGACCAATGGAGGATTCTTCTTGGATTTTTGAGGCTGAGGTAGATCGTATTGGTTTCCCTTTGGCCACAGCTAATTGAGGGACTCAATTTTCATTAACCCTAGATGTATGATGTAAGAGCATCCTTGGTTCTTGGCAATCTTTCATCAACCAAAAATATTTTCATTCAATTTTTTTGTTCTTCTTTAGTATTTTTCAGTTCAAGTTGGTAGATTCGGTGTTTTGTCTCATTTGCTCACCAGACCTCATAGATCTATGGTTTCATTGTGGACATGTTATTTTTCCTAATTCCAAAGTTTCAGCTCGGTTGGATCTTTTTCTGGCAAGTTACCACCTCAAGATTGCATGATAGTTTTTGGAACTGGCCTCAGAATAATTTCAAACCTAACGGCTAGTTTGATCAATCATGGATCCTTCTTGTAGCTTGCAGATCCTCTTGGTGTGTTTTGAATTGTTTCATCGAGTGTCCCTGACCTTAATTTTAGGTCCACACTTCAGGGTGATCCCACAATAGTGGTTTACAATTTTTGGGCAAACTGGACACTGCAATTATTATTTTTAACTAAATCTTCATATTTGGGCACCTATAGCAACTAAACCGTGAGGAATTTGAAGATGATGAAAACTAGAGTCTCATCACATTTTGTCTGTAGATTCTAAAAGTATTTATTTCAAATTTTTTGGAATCAGATTGCACTTTTTTTTCCATCTCCCACGAAAACTAGTTTTTTTCATAAAACAACATTTTTAAAAAGTGGTGCTCACCGTATACAACATAACTTTTTATGTTTAAAGCATAAAATTCTAATTTTTTTAAATTTAGATCTGTAACTATGATATATAGCACTTTCATTTGGTCTCATAGATTTTTATTGAATATTTTTTCCTTAATTGAGTTTCAAAGTCAAACCAATTGCAATTTAGACATAGGCGGACTGTATACAACATAAATTTTTATGTATGTATCAAAATTCATTTTTTCTTTTTTTAATGGATCAAGAACAGCAATACCCAGCCTCAACATATTTTTAAAAATTTTATTTTGATAATCTGCTATTTTTCCACATGTGCAGACCAGAGAGCTTCATTTTCGGTGAAAAACCTATGTTTAATAAAACTAAAAAATAAAATACATAATAAAATGAAAACATATTAAAATTTAATTCATTGGATAGCTTGTTCTAAGGACTACCATTTTCTAGTTGGGTTTCTGAAGTCTTCTGCATTTTCATTTTCAAATTGAGCTTCAAAAAATAATTTTTTACAAAAAAAAATGAATTTTTTGGGAGGTTGGGGATTAAGGGTGTTCGACCAAACATAGGTTCAGCCGAACCTTTTAAATAGGTTTGGTCGAACATAGGTTCAGCCAAACCTATGTTCAACCGAACCTATTTAAAATAATCAAAGAAATTATTTTAATGGGGTTCGTTCGAACTACACAAAATTGGTTCGATCGAACCCCCTCACTATACATCCGGAAGTCAAACATCTTTTCCGAGTTTGTTTGCATTTTTCCAAGCTCCTGTGTAAACGGCGGCAACCCTCGTGCTTCCAACCCTGTCAACTAAAAAAGACATTTTACAAGTTAAAAAATGATGAATATTTCGATAATGTTTGTTATTGTTGCATTTTTTTTTACTGTTATAAGTTTTTTTAAGTTTTTTCAAGTTTTTGTGATAGATTTTTTGCATTTTGGAGAAAAAATTGTTGTTGGTTTAAATCAATCATTTGTATTTTGAAGAAGAAAATGGGACAAAAAGCAAAAAGAAAAAACAAAGCTCAATGAAAATTTTCAAAAGATAAAGAAGAAAATTGACGCAAACCAAATTTGACAAATTATCATAGAAGGAAACAAGGTACGTGTTTATTTCTTCTTTTTCTTGTCAAATATGGGTAAATTTATTTATTTACAATTTAGCGGGTTTATCATATGTTTTATCTAGCAACAAGGAAAAATGCATCAAATAATTGATATATAAGAAAATTGAAGGTTCTTCATTTCATTTTTTCGAAAATGAAAACTTAAATGCACATCATCAATGAGTTCTATAAAACTAAAATCTGCAAGTTATCACTAGATTTTATGAATCCTTATACTAAATATTTTACTAGTTTTGATCTACAATATATTCTCTTTATTTGTATTTTTTTGTGGCACCCAATTTTGCATCTATCTATGTTTATGTCCTTCTTTAAATTATTATATTTATTTCATCTAATTGTGCATCATCAATTATATAGATATGGTAGAAACACCATCTTTCACCAGTATTTCCTCCTCTATCTTGGTATCTCCCTTTGTATCAATACATGAAAATCAATAGTAGGGAAATCATTATGTATAACCAAATTGGATAAAAGAAGATGACACAAGATAATTCAACAAAAACGAATTTCTAAACTCATCTAAAAAACCTAAGTAGTGATAATTAGTTGAGAAGGCGGGGATAGCTCAAACACCCCACAAACACACAAAAATTGGTAAAAATTATAAATATTATAATAAATTGAATCATATTAGTTAACAATAACTATTTTTGGATTATGATAGATTTAACAAGTATGATGAATATACACATAAAACATACATTAACTAAATAAGTTTATATGCGAGGAACATATAATATAGAAATATGTATCTAAAATAATATTTTCTAAATTTTCTAACACATAATCTAACATTAGAATTAGAATATTCTTCATAACAATGAAATAATTCATAAAAAAATAAACATATTGATAGTAAAAATAAAAATGTATTGAATTTGATTACCTAAATAAAAAGTTGAAAGTTGTAACTAACTTTATTCCTAGATAAGATTAATAACACAAAAATACTATCCAAAATAGATAAATCAACAAGTGTAAATGGTCTTATCTAAATTCGTTTCACCTATATAAACTATGCAAACTTATTTTTCCTATAAAAAAAAGTACTATATTTTTATTAAACAAAATATTAAAAATGGGATTTAATTATAAACAAAGAAAAACCTAGAATGGAAGTTGAGAAATAGATATCTTGAATCATGTGATAGGAATCTAGAATATGAATAAATAGAAGATAATAAAAATTAAATCATGTTTCCTAGATGGTAGCATGACTACATTAAGACCTCTATATGACTACATAGATTTTTCTCAAGTACATAAAAAATACCAGTTTATGCAAAAAATTGAAAGTCTATAAAATAAGAATAAAATACACAACCAATAACAAGAAACTAAATAGTAGAATAACACATAAATTTTGTAAAATAAATTAAATGATATAAAATGGTCATAATGTTATTTAAACTGAACTCTAAGATAATATAATTATGATAGATAGGAAAAGACACAAAACCTTCATATGAAGAGATTTCCAAGAATACATGTAGCTAGTTCCACAAAGGGAAAGGAGTGAATTTTGGTTATCTTACCAATATTGTCAAATCCCTAATTTGGTATTTTTACCTCCACAAATAATCAAATAAAAATACATTAGATTAATATGGTTGTGCTCTTATCCTATGTGCATCTAGAACTAAGATGAGTGCAACATAAAAAAAAAAAAATATAATCTATAGCAATAAGTGCATCCCTTAGATATATGAAAAAAGAAAATTTGAGAAGATGGATCAACAAGCATTTCCAAGAGAGATATGAATCTACAAGAAGAAATATGAAAATTTGTGATTATGATATTTTCTTAGGTAGCTTCCTCAATGAATATAAGCATCTAAATATGTCATCTTCTTCTAGACATCTCTTTCTTTTTCTATAGATTCTTATCATAATCTTAATCTATATTCATATTCAAAGATATATGCACTATCTAGCCCTCCATGATGTATAAAATGTTAATTCTTCTTTTTGGGAGTCAAATATTTCATTACATTCTACATGAACCAATTTGAGATTAAACAAAATTTTAAAAGCACCAAAGAGTCATTTTGAATCTCAAACACGCAAAATTTATTTTTCCTTTAAACCCAATAGGTTCAAGACCTTTATATTAGATACCATGTGCTAATGAAAATTTTGGATCTTCTCCCTCATCTAGTACTATATCATAGGGAGTATCATGTAAATTTGGTTTCCCAAGCTCCTCCCAATTTATTTTAAGAATAATTTTAACATCTACTCCCAAGTTTATTAATATATTTTTCATCCATAAAAATGAGTTCTATATGATTGTGCCCATTTAAAAATATTAAGATGTGAAAGAGATGCATTTTGTTGTAATTATCATGTTCTTAGAATTAATGTCTATTCTAACATGTTCCAAGCCAAAAATTAAATTAAGAGTGTTGAAATTTATATATATTTGTTGTTTTATAATTTGAAAATTAGATTTTGTTCAGTATTAATAGATAGGGATTGAAGGTTGAGACACAAATCCTAACGATCTCTCGTAATGGGATACCTTATCTAGAAGAAAAATAAAATATTTAAATTTACTATATCTTTACTATCTACTTAGGTACAAAGAGGCTCATAGACTTACAACTTGCTATCTAAGATTTTTGTCCCGGTTTTCTATCTTTTTTTTCAGTTTTTTTTTCCTGTATTTTTTATTTCTAGATTAGAGTTTTTTTTTGTTTGTGCTACTAATCTGTTTGTTTTAGCATGTGTCCAACTGGAATTAGCTAAATGTTATTTTAATTGTTTTTTTTATTTACAACTTGCATTTTACACGCATTGGTTAAAAAAGAACAGACATGCAAATGCATATGGGTTAAAAAGGACAACACACTTTATTTATCATTGGGTTTAAAATTAACTCTTAGATAGAAAACACTACAAATGGTTAAAATTAACCCAGGTTTTCTTGAAAAACACTACAAATGGATAAAATTAACCTTGTGCATTCTTTGTTTGTTCACATTTTGATTTTGGTTTAAAAAGAACACCATGCGAGTGTGATCTGAAATATTCATGTGCTATTTCTTTGTTTTTAAACAAAGATCAATTGAACTATGAATATTTTGGTTCACTTTTGTTAAGCCTTAGATCTTGGGCTTGCTTTGGTGGGAAAAAGTACTCACCCCAAAGCAACTCAAACCGGGAACGCAGTAAAGCCAAGCAACGCCCAACCGGTATATAAATTCAAATGTTAAGGAAAGCTTAGCATTACAGAACTTCATGCGGACAAACAATTGACTCCCCAGTACCCTTGTGGTGCATCAAAACCTACAGAGCCTAATCTCTATAGATTGGGATGATAATGCCTCTCGTGTGGCCTTCTGAACGGGTGCCCGAAATAAATCCTTTGTTTTAGAAAACCATAAACCTTCTATTCTTTGGTGCAACAACGATCGTTGCCAAGGCACCTGCGCAGCTCTTAGTAGAAATGATCAATCTGCCATGGGAGTTTCATGGAGATTGGAAGCTTGGTTGCCCTGAGAAGTGAGTGCAATGTAAGGGGGAGCCCATGAGGCTAAGCTTCTGAAATTCATTCGCTAAGGATATGCGGTTCGTGGGATCCATAAGAATACTGTCCTTCCAGCCTTAGGATTTTTTTTTTGTAAATGTCTTCTATGTGGTTGATTTTCATTCTTTACAACACCACGTGTTTTCCAACTATTTTCAAACAACATGAACAAATGAACATCATCCTCCAAATCTGAATCAATACAGTCAAACTATCAAGAGTCCCCTAACACCACCCATGACACTAATTCACAAAAACCTTCCATTAGTCATACCCACCCTAACCTTGACAAGGGAAACCAACCATCCACATCATACTCTAGTCCTTCATTCATGTCATATCCTAGTCCTCCAATCATTTCATATCCTAATCCTCCAGCCACGTCATATCCTAGTCCTCCATCCATGTCATATCCTTGCATCGTAGCCAAATTTGGACCTAGAGTTGCATTTGACCTCTTGCATTCTTAGCTTATCACATCATATCATACCATTTTCATATATGTCATCTTAGAATCATATCCTTTTCATTGCATCCTAGTCCTTAAATATTCCTACTCTTGCATACATAGAATGTATCATTTCACCTAGGTCTTGCATGTACAACCCCTTGCATATATATCAAGATCATATTGTGCCTAAGTTCCAAGTTGCATACATTCCATGTTCAAAATTTAGTCCTTTGCATAGTTATCATTGATCAAATAGAACCCTTAGCTCTTGCATGAGTTCCACTACTCTTCATAGGTCTCAAAACCAATCCATTTTTTATCTATCGCCCACATCACTTAAGGTTTATCATGGACTTTCAAGTTAGGGAAAATACCACTATCCTTGCATGTCTAGGGAAATCCTTTTAGAGTCCATCATCTCCTGCATACCCTCTCTTGATCAATGTTCCCTTGTGTTTATCCATCATAACACAAGTCAATCCTTGCATCGTAACCAAATTTGGACCTAGAGTTGCATTTGACCTCTTGCATTCTTAGCTTATCACATCATATATCATACCATCTTCATATATCCTGGATCTTAGAATCATATCCTTTTCATTGCATCATAATCCTTACATATTCCTACTCTTGCATACATAGATCATATCACATAGTCCGTGTATACATATATATCATTTCACCTAGGTCTTGCATGTACAACCCCTTGCATATATATCAAGATCATATCATGCCTAAACTTTCCAAGTTGCATACATTCCATGAATTTAGTCATTTGCATAGTCATCATTGATCAAATAGAACCCTTAGCTCTTGCACGAGTTCCACTACTCTTCATAGGTCTCAAAACCAATCCATTTTTTATCTATCGCCCACATCACTTAAGGTTTATCATGGACTTTCAAGTTAGGGAAAATACCATTATCCTTGCGTGTCTAGGGAAATCCTTTTGGAGTCCATCATCTCCTGCATACCCTCTCTTGATCATTGTTCCCTTGTGTTTATCCATCATAACACAAGTCAAGCCTTGCATCGTAACCAAATTTGGACCTAGAGTTGCATTTGACCTCTTGCATTCTTAGCTTATCACATCATATATCATACCATTTTCATATATCCTGGATCTTAGAATCATATCCTTTTCATTGCATCCTAGTCCTTACATATTCCTACTCTTGCATACATAGATCATATCACATAGTTCATGTATACATATATATCATTTCACCTAGGTCTTGCATGTACAACCCCTTGCATATATATCAAGATCATATCATGCCTAAACTTTCCAAGTTGCATACATTCCATGAATTTAGTCATTTGCATAGTCATCATTGATCAAATAGAACCCTTAGCTCTTGCACGAGTTCCACTACTCTTCATAGGTCTCAAAACCAATCCATTTTTTATCTATCGCCCACATCACTTAAGGTTTATCATGGACTTTCAAGTTAGGGAAAATACCATTATCCTTGTGTGTCTAGGGAAATCCTTTTGGAGTCCATCATCTCCTGCATACCCTCTCTTGATCATTGTTCCCTTGTGTTTATCCATCATAACACAAGTCAAGCCTTGCATCGTAACCAAATTTGGACCTAGAGTTGCATTTGACCTCTTGCATTCTTAGCTTATCACATCATATATCATACCATTTTCATATATCCCATCTTAGAATCATATCCTTTTCAAATGCATTTTTTCCATGGAATTCTTAAGTTCAAGAATCTTTGATTTCATTTGATTTCATATGTTCAACTCCACTTATATATCACCATCTCTCACTTTCTTTGCACAATATTTTGTGACATGTACAAATGGCTCAACAAGTAGGAAGTTCTCAAGCAGAAGTCGAGCCCAATCTAGATATTGGACCAAATGAATCAGTTGAAGAACACATGGACCTTGAAGATAGGAAGGAGGCCCGAGTTCAAACAATGCATGTTGGAGAGGGGTCAGGATCATTTCCTTCTACACCAATGGATGAGCATATAAAAGTAGCTGAAACAGTGGGGAAACAAATTTCTTATAGAAATTTAGATCATTTACTTGAAGTGGATATGGAGAAACTGAAATGTTATGCCGACCAACCTAAAAATACAAGTAAGAGGTCAATGACTAAATCTATTAATAGAATAATCCATGATAATTTCAATCATCTTGAAACAATTGAAAAAACCCAATTGTTATCACATTTACTTCTTCGTGATGAGCTGAAAGAGTCATTACAATTGTTGGGTGTACATTCTGCATCAAATAAGAGGAAACACATGAGACTGCAAAAAGATATTGTTGAAAATGTAAAAAAAGGTTTAGATTCCATTGGGAAAGGATCTCGATCAGTGGATAGAACCATTGCAAGAAAGGTGATTTTGACATTTGTTTTAAATAAAGAAATATCCAGAAAAAGAAAAATGTCAATGCTTTCCACTGAATTTGGTTATAGTAGAACCACACTAATAAAATATGAGAAAAAGAGAAAGGTTTGAGATGATAGTTCTGAAGGCAATTGGACAATTATGTGTAGAGCTCCTCGTTCTAATAGGATTGAAGATGTTGTTAGGAACTTGATCTCAAGTTTTTGGAATGATCAGACCCATCCGTCATCAAATACTAGAGATGTTATGAGGCGCAGGATTGGACCTTGTATTTATGAAGAACATATTAAACATTGGCTAGACATAACATAGCTTGAGATGTATATGAAATTTTGTAATATGTATCCTCATATAAAGATTGGGAAAACAATGTTTGAAAGGTTAAAGCCATACTATGTGAAGATAAACAAGTTTTTTGAAACTTTTTGTCGGTATCACATTGAATTTGATCTCTACTATCAGGTGTTTCGAAAGATGAGAGAAGAAAGATATGGTTTTCAAAAGGCACCTCCTAAACAGGTAATTTTGTTCATAAAGGATCTATTATGTGATCATGAAAATGGACTTCAAATAAAATGCATAAAAGGACTCTGTAAAACATGTGGAAATTTGGCTAACTTTCCTTCAACAAATGAAAATGTTGACCTAACAAAGACAATAAATTGCAAAAGTTACAAGTATGTAAAGTTTCAAACAAATTTTGGGAAAGAATCCACAAGGTTAAACTATGTAGAAGAGGAGATACCTATTGGGAAATTTATGGAAGATTTTGAAAAATTGATACAACCATACATACAGCATTCCTTTTATGCTAAGTCGCAAGCACATTAATTTCAAACATTAAGAGATACTTTCCCACTTGGAACAGTTCTATCAGTAGTTGACTTTGCAGAAAATTACTCTTTTGTACATCGAAAAGAGATTCAATCAGAATATTACTTTTCAAAACAGGTCACTATTATGGTTCATGTGTGTTATCGACATGTATAATCGGAATTAGATGGTGTTGAGAGTATAGATGAACAACGAGCCATCAAGAAAGAATATCACTTTTATATTAGTGATGATAAAGAGCATGACACACTTTTTGTACAACATTGTTTTATAAAATGTTTTTTTGAGAATTTGAGAAGCAGGGATGTTAAATTTGAAAAACATTTTGTATGGTCAGATGGATGTGCGACACAATTCAAATCATCATGGCCATTTTATGCACTTTCTGGATATCATAAAATTTACAACATACCACATGTTTGGAGTTTCTTTGAGAGTGGGCATGGAAAGGGTGAACATGATGGCGCAGGAGCTTGCATCAAACATGCTTTAAGAAAGCATCAAATGAGTTATTCAGAAGATCATATAGATGATGCACATGATGTTGTTGAATGGTGCAAGAAACACTTTGCATCAAATGAGGTCGGCACATCTTCAAGAACAAACCGAAACATTCCACATAGAGTGTTTTTGGAGATATCAGGTATGTATAAATTACATTTAAAAAAAATAAATTTATTTAAATTTAAAATTTACACATGTATATATATATACACACATGTTCAAGTTTATATAAGTTTTTTGCAATTACATTTATCTAGATGTGAATAGAAGATCGATGCATGGATGCAAGAGGGTAGAAAAAACAAGATCTTTGCATTGTGTTATGAGTTCAGATAGTCACCCTATATGGAAATTATACACGAGAGATTACTCTTGTTTCTGCACTGAGTGCATTGTGGGAAACTCTCATGCATGCAACAATGAAGAACTTGAATATGTTAGTAAATGGGATATGGTGCCACTATTTGTTTCAGACACATACGATGAAAATGAGGATAAAAGATTTCAAGACATTCCTTCGATTTCAATTGATTATGACCATATTTCAGGATTGGTTAGAAAAGGTACATGTGTAAGTTTTCAATAATTTAAATATTATATAAATTTAATGATCTTTAACTTGTGTAGAGATAATTCTATTTTTTTTAGAATTTTATAGTGTAAATTTGGTGTACAGGAGATGTTTTTGCAGTTATAGTAGAGCCTGGAAACATAGAAGGTGTTAGCTATTATTTACTGCGTTGCACAAAAGAGAGGAATAAGCTAACATGGCCTGAAACAAATGATGGAATTTTATTTCCCACAGTTGAGTTTGAATTTCAAATTATATATATACATTGTTTACATATGTACATTACCTTAAAAACATTAAATATGTATTGTACAAACCTTGAGCATGCAAATGTTGTACACATGCACATGTATTACCTCAGATTCATGTTTATCATGCAGGTTCTGTTGTTGTGCAAGGGATATATCTAAAACAAGTCAAAGTTGTTCAACATGGGATTCATTTTGTGGACTATCAAGTTGATAACAAGGTATATCAATATAGTCACCTTAAAATTGCTACCGCCCTACATCTTCATGCAGTTCCACATGCACGTGGACGAAAAAATTGGAGACTAGATAGTGATGACCATCAAAAAAATTTACATGTTATTCAAGAGCAGGTTGAACCAGAATGTTTGAGTTAGATTATATCCATGATTTTCAAGTTCACTTGTACATGTACATACATGTTCAAGATGAGAACTTATAGTAACTTGTTTGAACTTTGGATTTTTTTAGTTACTTATAATATATATTGATGACAAGTGTTTTAAATTTGGTTGGACACAAATTAGGGGTTGAAATACATTGAGAACCTTAAATTGAGTAGATATTTCCAATTATATATTTGTTCCATGGAATTCAAGTACTTGTTATGTAAATAATGTGTAAACCTTGTCATAAAAAAATTCATTGCAAGAGTGATGGTGGGAGTAGAAGAAAATTTAGTGTTAGTTTCAATGATCCCCCAAATCTAGCATCTCAACAAAAAAGACAATTGGCACACAAGGAGATGTTACATGACTACATCTCAAGATGTTTCTTCTCCTATACATCCAAGAAAAATCATTGATTCATTAGTCCATGTCTTCTATATATATAAAGTGAATGTTGTCTCAATCTTCTTTTTTGTTGTAGAAAAAGAAACCTAACATATTAAAATTTGTGTCTTGTAGAATGTTGTACCAAACAAAATATCCCAAAAGTGTCTTGTAGAATGTTTATGCTTCGTGTTGGTTGGTGAATAGTGAAAATGTGCACAATTCTCCTCATTGTGCACATATTTACTTGTTGGTTGAATATATGGTTGCCCCATAAGTATTAGAGAGTGCATATGTATAAGAATATGTCATATACATTTATGCTTAAATTAAATTGAGGAATACAATGATTTGATTGGTTAACTTATGGTTGTATCAAGGAAGCATTAAGTCATATTTTTCTTTAGGATTAACACCTTTTTTTCCAAAGTTATATTTGTACTTTCATTGCTTTGAGATCTTTTGGCAGTAGGATTTTGTACCATCGATAGATGTATTCATGTATAGTTGTGTACAACATTTATTTCATGATTTTAGGGTTACTTGGTTACATACATATCTAAGTTGAAATATTCCAATTTTTGCATTGAGAATATGTGGTTACATCTTTCTTTACAATAGATCTTGATGCATATCTTCTATCTTCTCTTTGTGTCTATTGGTTGTCCCATCTTAAACCCACTAAGAAAATAAAATGTCTTATTGAATACTAGGGATTCCTCTTGTTTATTATTTTATTATAAGTTATTACATGCATTGGATACATTTTAACCTCAATCCTACATAATTTGGTGCATAAAATCTACATGTATATTAAGATAAAGTTGATCTTTACATGTCAACATAACTAAGTATTCAAAAACAATCAATCACATTTTTCACCTAATTTTACTTTTCTTAAATCATTTTCTACATTCCTCCTCTTCTTTTCTTCCATCATCTTCTATATTTCATATGAAATTTTCCTCATAATTCTTCTTTTGAGAGCTAACTTGTGTATTTTTTACACAAATAATCTCTTCAGTCCAATCATCATCAACCACCTAATATTTTCTTATTCCTCCACCTAATTGAGGCATATCATTATTTTTTTCATCTCTTTTAATCTGTTCTTCTTAAGTTATTTTTTTTTAAACAATGTTATTTTGAACATCATCTTGTAAGACACTAAAATAATTTTGTCAAACCACTATTATTATTTTATCATATACCATAATTAAGATCCATTAATATTCATTATCGTCCATTCATACTTTATTACAATTTAGTGAATTAATTCCTATTATTGTGCTTAAATGATGCATTTTATAATCATTATTGTACATATTTAAATGCTTATATGAGTATATGGTTCTATTTTTATATACATAGAAAGAAAATATTCAAGATCATATATATCCAAGGCATGCGTGTGCAAAATATTTATTGTGATCAACGTGTGAATGAAATTAATTATAAAGTGGCATTTGTTTCCTAAAATTCTACTCTAGAGATATCAAATGTATATATCATATAATGAAATGTAAGTTGTAAGAGATCATCAAATAAGCAAATGTACATGTATATTGAATATAAGCGAATGTATGCATATATCATATAAACATGTAAACATATCAATATTGATCAATGTATAGACATGTAACATGTTATAAGCAAAGTTCCAAATGTATGTATATCATAAAAGAAAATGTAAGTTAGAGATCATCGAATGTGGAATACTAAAGATCATCATATAAGGAAATGTCAAATACTAAAAATCATCATATATAGCAAATGTAAGTTAGAGATAATCAAATGTCAAATACTAGAAAGATCATCATATAAGCAAATACATCTAATATGCAGGGCCTAATATGAATGTTGAATCCTAGTAGAATGACCATCTGAATGAGAACGGTCCTGCTCTGATGGATGTGTTGAGCCCTGCAAATAAAATGGTGTACAAAATGTGTTAAATACATATAATTTATATTAAATATGTATCTAGATCTATGCATGTACATATATACATGTATATATAAAAATGTAAAACTCACATGTCCACTAGCATCAGATTCATCCATAGTCACGTCGATGTGCACGATCTGGAACAAGGCTAGGAGTGACATTAGGTATGTCCACCTACAAATATATAAATTCATATATATCAGTACATGAATATCTAGTTAAATTAAAACTAAAATTTAAAAATAATTATAAAGGAATTGAAACATGCACATGCACATGCACACATACATGCACATCATTTGATATCGGATGACCTGAGTCCTCTGAAATGACCGCCTCCACCATATCAACTATACGATCAAGCAACAAATCAATAACTACATCCCTCTGATCTATCTCATGTCATGCCAACAATGATGAGTGGAGAGGACTATGTAGGTGAGATGGCATCAACGATAACGAACTGACACCAACCAACATCTCAGTAAAACGCATAGTCTATGCAGCTATCGAATGATCAGATGGTGGATCCTGACATGCACTAGTGTTGGGTTGAGAGTGATGGGATCCTAGAAGTGAACGCCCTCCATGTGCCAAATGATCTCTAACATGCTCTATACCGATCCCATAGTCTGATGCAATGAAAGCATATGCCTCCAAGAGTTCCTCAGCCAAACAAAGCAAAGTCCTGCATGCCATATCTCTTGTAAGTGCCTCAAGCTCTATGGGAGTAGGGATGCCTACTGATGTGAAAGGATCCATGGTGGTCCACTGTGTTGAAGATGGTGTGGGTCGGGGATGTCTAGACATCAAATACTGACCTACACGATCAGTAGATATCCTACTGGTGGCAGCTACAATGTCACCTATAGTATCAATTGCTTCCTTTTGGGCAGCAACGACAACCTCATCTGCTATGGGGGCTAGAGCTAGGTTGAGAGCAGGAGACCTCTCACCAACAATTACCCTAAACACTGGGGTCGGTCTATCTGCTCGACGATAAGTGGGTCTGTTAGCAATCTTGCCACGCCCCTGACCAGTATATGGTGGAATTTCTAGGTAGTTGACTTTGAGGCCCAAATGGACCTCAGCATACAACTGCTAAACAAAATATAATGGAATCTGGTCATTGTCTGGGTATTGACCATGTGCTATGAGAAATCGTGGGTAGATCAATGAGGCCATATCACGATCAACACATCTAGTGGCCTGGTATCCCCTAACCTTATGTGTATTTTGATAAAATGGAAAACAATTGGTTTTTATCATTTCTTTGGTCACACTATCCTGTCTTTGTTTAAAGGGAACCTCACCATGTACTTCTTCCTGCATGCGGGAAAGAATAGCAGCTACTCTATCTGGAGAAAATGCACTTGTCCTCTCAAGTTCATCTCTTTGTTTTTCAAGACTATGCAATATTAACATGCATGGTTCAGAATATATCCGGGGTTTACATTTTGTGCTAATGAGTCTTTCAATTTATTAATCTCATTATTGGTATTTTCAAATAAAGATTCTTGAGGCGGAGCATCTACATTATCTATGTTATGTATGTATGTGTACCTAAAGGAGCAATGAGACCTTAGTTTAAATAATATATCTAGATATAAGGAATAGAAATCTAAAACAGTTCTAATAATTCATCTACTCATCAATAATATTTCCATACCATTAGTTCACAAAACATGTTCAACATCTATCATAGTTTTTAATTTAATCAAAACATTCACATTACTAGATTGCACAAAAAACATAATCTAAAACAATTATAAAATTTAAATTTACAAGTGTGCGTGTGCACTTTAGAACAAAATGTGTCATTAAAGACAATTTAAAAAACATTGATAAAGGTTGCATCTAAGATTTATTTCCTACAACTAGTAATAAAGGGAAAACATTATTACTTAACATTGAAAATAAAAATGTTGAACATGAAAGCGAAAATGTTGCAAAATGTTATGAAACACCTAGAGTGAAAAGAGTAACATCATAGAAAAATAAGAATTCAAATTTAGAAATATTTTTTAATAATGTAGAAATTAACCCCATGATATTAAAATTATACTCCATGATCCAATTGTTGATAATATTAATAAAATTGATAACATACATAAAAAAATGAAAGTCATTGTATCTCCAAGTTACATAAGAAGAGAGAGGACCTTTCCAAATTAGATTACTAACCAAATTTTACAAGAGTGTGGTACAATTAAAATACCAAATTTATCTAAGGACTTATTAGATTTATTTTAATGTGTTAGATACAATGATTGTAATTTTTGTAAAAATCACGTTTAAATGAGAAGTGTTTATAATGCGGTGGGTTATCAAAGTTTATATCATGTACCCATTATGGAAAAAAAATGATCTCGGAAATAAAATGTTTGAGAAAAAGAGATATGAGATAGTAAAATACAATTTGAAGAGTGGAGGTGAAGATTCTAGATGTGAGTTGGTCACAAGAGAAGCACTGTTAATTTTATTTATGATTTTAAGAATATTTTTTATAAGTATGCAATACATAGCCCCTATTCTTGATGGTTAGATCAACAAGTCAAGGTGTGCAAGGATTTTTCCTAATTGGAACTATTATAGATCTATAGTCAATTTTATATAAAATTACACATTGCAGCCACAAAAAGAAGTTGAATCATATTAATATTACAATTCTATTCAGATAAACTATTATTGTTCACATCACATATAGGCATGCCCCTAATAGTAAAAAACAAAATAAGAAGATAGTTAGGGAGCACAATTTTTACATGTTACTGACGATCAATATCATTCATCATAGTATGTACAATATTGTTTTCAATAATTTTTTGAGTTATTACAACAAAATATTGGTATTATAAAGGTTCAAAAAATCAATATTTGGTCAAATAATTATACTAATTAACTCAATTTAATGCTTGTGTATTCATATTGGTTTAGTAGAATACATGCAGAGAAGGTTATACCTTGTATTTGGATTTTTTTAAAAGGTGGGCTACCTTCTTCATGTGGAGGAATTGTGTGAATAATGTCAATATGTGGTTCATTGTACGAAGTTTTCTCTTGATGAGGAATAAATAAATACTTAGTAGAATAGTAACTAATATAATCTACAAAGTGCATAGTGTGATGTTTTGAAGTTCAATATATTGTACATAAGATTTAGTTGCATGATAGGAGGTGAAGGGATAGAGAGATTTGGAAATGCTAGAGGAATTTTATTGTTAAGTTGTACTATAGCAAGATCCACAAGAATAGGACCCTATTTGGCAATCTTGTGATCCTCATAACTTAAGTGCATTAATTCATTTATTGAGCTATTGAACATATCTAGTTCTTCTTCTTTTTTTTGATAGTTGTAGCAAAATTTATTGATTATATCTATGTTATGGTTCTATTTTTCTCTCTTTCAATGATTTTGATTATGTAAGAACAAAAAATGATTAGAATAAATTCATTAAGACTACTAATCTGGATAATTTCACATATGCTCCACATATGCTTGCAACATATGCTTCTATAGAAATGGCGACTTTATATATTTTGAAATGTGTTTACTCTATATAATGACATGTATGAGTCATTTTCTTAATCTTGGGGCTGTAGTGTATGAGAGTCTAAAATTGGATCCAAGATGGAGATTTTGTGTGATGAGAAGTGCCTTAGATCCTATCATCACGTGAGGTCCACTAAAAGAATTTTCTTAGTTTGAACACTATTTTTCTCTCTTTACAAAACCAAAATATATTGGGAATCATGAAAATAGTGGTGAGTACACTAGAATATCAATCAAGAGAGGCAAGTACATCAATCCCACAATAGTAAGTATGCTCAAAATTTGACTCATAGAATATGATGTCATTATAGATTTCATTATCTAAACTTTTCTCTTTATGAGGAATAAATAGAGAATAATTGGAATAACTTGCCTAATGTAATGTACAAAGTACAGATAACTTGATGTTTTGAAGACATGGATATCTTAAAATTTTAATTGAATTATTTTTTGTAGAGGATGTGGTGTTGGGTATTTTTCTTGCAACCATCTAGATATTAAGGAGATCTACCATAATGTCCCAGTCTAGGAATAATGTAGGCAATGGGGAAGTAGCCTATACATTTAGACTAAGGGGGAGAAAAATTAGAGTAGATAGAATGACTTGGATAAAGCCTCCTCTTCTTTGAGCCTTACTAAGTTTGGAAGTTTTTTTCCTATAGATCTTAAATATAGGAACACAACTAATTTAGTATATAAGAGGTCTCTAATTTGGTAGTTAGTTCAAATGATGTGAAGTTCTAGATATAAGCAAGCTACTCATCCCTATATATATATTATATTGTGTTTATCACAATAATAATTTACCTGATAATTATATAGTATCATATAAAATCCTATACAAATACTATGTATTGAATAACACTCTCTAGGGATTTAATAGCTTTATATTACTAAATTTATGGATGATGAAATAAAACCTACTTCACTAGATAATATGACACTAACATACATATTTTTATTTTCTTTCTAAATTAATAGAATGTCCAACCCTCAACTATCAAATGTATCTTGAATACATGAAACCTTAATGAATTGAATAAAATACTAACATTCAAATCAGTCTAATGCACTTGGCTTTATCATTTAGAGCTTACACTCTCAAATTCCCTTTTACCCCAATGATGCACCCTAATTGATAATCCACAATCAATTTAAATTCCCCACATTATTTTAGAAATTTTTCTCATCCTAGGATGAACTACATAGTGTAACATAATTTTATAGCACGTCTTAGATGCAAACTAATAAATAATTAATATAAAGAACAAAAAACACAAACTCAAAGATTCCATGAATCCATAAAAAAACTTAAATAAAAATGGAGGTCCATAATACACAATTATAATAAAATGTTTCTTATATGACCTTAATAAAGTACAAATCATCGAGATGTTGAGATTAATGTATCTATATGACCTTAATTTTTTTATAAAAATATAAACTTGGCCAAATGTTTGACTCTAAAAGATAGGAAAAGTATTCAACGAGGTGTTGGGGTTTGTGGGAGTATGAAATAATATACTAGGGAAAAATAAGGTCGAATCTTCTAGCTTTATATATTTTTATTTTTTGGAGAATGAAAAAATGATGTTAGTAGGTATGTCTCAATAGGTAGTTACTCTAAAAATTGATGATGTTAGCATCATATAAAGATGGATAAAAATTTAGACGCATGGAATCAATTCTAGAACTCTAAAACACAAGGGTTTTTTTTTACTAGTAGAGGATGAAGATAATAGGGGTTAGAAAGGGATGGTACTTAAGGATTGGAAAGACTAAATTCCCAATACTACAAGGAGTAAATACAAATAATAAGATTGTGAAGTTGTTGGGGAATGATTGAAATGACATGATGGTTGAGAGATGAAAAAATTGGTGCAAAAATACTTATAGACATTTGGATTAAAATGGATTGGGATTTTTAAGTTTAAAAGGGAGTGGTATGGTAGGATATAACCAAGTCTAAAATCCTATAAAATATAACACTTGAATACAATAGAGCTAAGAGGGGTCAAAGAATATGGAGACAAGAATGGTTTGAATCGAGGGTCAAACCAAACACTCTAGAAATAGAAAATATTCTAGGTCACTAAGAAACACTAAGGATTGGATTACTAGCATGACAACCGCAATAAAATTGAAGTCCAATAGAATCCATACTTAGATAAATTTAAAAAAGGTTGAAAGTGGATTATCAAGATTAGTTGAAAGATTATACTTTGAGGATGAAGCCCAATAGACCAATGGAAAAAGAAAAATGGAGATGGTAGAGATGAAATATTGGTATGCAAATCCATCAAAATAACAATATGGTAATTGATAGAAATTCATGAAAATGACCAACACAACTTCACACATAGGATATTTTTTTAATTTTTAGAAATTGAAGCATCTTGAACTTGTAGGGGACATCACCAAGTAGATATTTGAAAAGAATTTGATAGAGGAAATTATAATAAAAATTCAATAGCCATTCTACCTCTTCCTTACTCAATCACCTTAAGTCTAGATTCCTTCATGATTTATTTGTAATAAGCCTCCTATAATCACATGTAGCTTCTTCATTTTAAGGTGCAAAGATGTATTTTAACTAGTATTTAAATATATATAATGAATTTGTTGAAAATGCATTAAAAAATTTCAAACAAATGCAATTGAAACCACGAATTTTGCAGCAAATATGAGGTATGGAAAACCTAAGATGATGTGTTGGAGGGTTCGCTCAAAGGTACAAGTGAAGGTGAGTGTTTTCTTTGCACACTTTTTCTTTGCACACACCCTATTCGCCGCACGCAAGTTATGTTCGCCAGCCACTATTCTCTACTCGGTGAAAATGATAGGGATGAGGGTTTGTTTTTTGTTTTGATCTGTGTTAAGGGGGTTTGGCCGAATCCCCTTTTTTTATTATTAAATTTCATAAGTCAATGGGGTTCGTTCGAACATATGGTTCGGTCGAACCATGGGGTTCGACCGAACCATGGGGTTCGACCGAACCCACATAAAGGTTCGGTCGAACACTTGGGTTTGGCCAAACCCCTTCACTTTGTGAAAAAGGGAAAATCGACTTTTCCCTTCCTCCACAAAAGTGTTCACCACTTATGTGGGTTCACCCTTGGTCATATTTATCTACCATGGAAGAAATTCAAATTTGAGGTTGACCTATTCTTGCACACGTTACATTTCCTTCGTCGAACATTGTAATGATCCTTGGCCAATGCAGATTTTTCTCAGTCCACAAACATGATATAAAGCTTGTAATGAATCATAGGATAGCAAGAAATCAAGATCAAGTAGAATAAGAAGAATATAGAGCTCGATGTATAAGATTTTAGCTCACATGTATGAGTACTATATTTTTAGCATGTTGTATCAGACTTGTGAGCCGAATCTATAAGCCCACATGTGGCCAACTGTACATGTAATCAAATTTTTTCATAATAAGAATGTTTGTATCTACATTTGCCTCCATATTATATGTTGCTTCTATTGTGTGACTCTTGCTGGATGGTCTAGATTGTTCTCTTTGAAAAACCTCCTACCATGGTTGCACCATAAACTCTTGTAACTATGAGACAAGGATATTAGTATGGACCAATTGCACTTGATCCATGAAGAATCGAAGCATATTCATGCCACTAATACTTGAATCTCAACAAGATCATTCAAATAAAGGTTAAACTAAACATTTATCAAAGCAAAGCATTCTAAATTATGAAAGCATTTAAATGTCTACTCTAATCCATTTGAAACTTATCCCATTGTGAGATTGGTTTCGTGTTGATGTGGAACAACAACCCTTTTCCAATCTTGTGATCAGTGAGCTTGTTTCAATCAATTCTATTGAAGAGAATCGATGAAAATATTATGATATATGGATGAAAACATGATTTATGCTAAAATGAGTATGATGCAAGAGTTAATCTACCATGATTTTATGATAAAAGATGTAGATATGCAATTTTTAAGGTAATCTAAGATAATTCTAAGCTAAAATATTCAAACCCTAATTTATAAACAAGCTAAGATGGATGCATAGAATCCATTAATAGAAGCTTAAATATATTATGAAACTAAAAATGAACTAAAATATGATAAAAGTATGCAAAGTATGAGTGTGAGTGTGAGTGATTTCAACAGCATAATCTTGCAATTGAAAGATGGATGAGATTCAATAGCATGAGTTTTCTTTGAAAAAGATGGATCCATTTGTCTCCAAATAGGGTTCTATTTATAGGAGATCAAATGAGAAATGGAGGGTTGAGATCAAAAAATTTAATCAATTGTCAAGGATGAAAGGAAGAAGATACATGGATCATGGATTCTCATCAATGGATGATAATGTAAGATGAAAATTAGTCAAGGGTTCACATTTGTTTCAAAAAAACACACTTTTGACCTACACACACTGGTCATAAGGTGACTTGTTCAAGAGGTTAAGAGATAACTTGCATTTGAAGCCAAGTGAGAATATCCCTTTCATAAATGATTAGTGGAGAGAGAATATTCCCTTTGGAATATTCTCATTGATGAGGAAAAGGATATTTTGCAAATTAAAAGAAAGATTTAATTGTGCAAAAAAGGAGATAAGAAATATTCCCCCTTTAGAGGAAAATTAGTTTAAGTGCTAATTAAACAAGGTTTAATCACACAATTAGGGGATTTTGGAGGAATAAAGTGATTTTCATTAATTTAAATGATTTAATGAAAGGGGGAAAGGTGAAATGATATTTAATTAAATAACTTGGGGTTATTTAATTAAATAAGTTGACTTAGGGAATTAAATTAAATAGTTTTATTTATTTAATTTAATAAGATGAAATGTTAGTGTGAAAGGGGGTGAATTAACCTGATTTAATAAATTAGGTTAATAGACAAAAATGACATAATTAATTAAATAGATAGGATAATTTAATCAATTAAGTGAAAAAAGGATGGGTTTGAGGACAAAATGATGTTAGTTAGCCAATGCGATCCATCAAGACATTTTTAGGTGTCTACATTTTTCCCCTATTTGAAGCAATGTACTCGTTGCATTGGTTCAAAGACTGATGTTGATTTCGATGTTGTTTTGATGCTGATGACGATGTAGAAATGGATATCAATGATCTCTTTGAGATGCTGATAGCCAAGCTAAACTTGATTGATCTAATTGATTGATTGATAACAATGTTTATGATTCACAACAATGCAAGGATTATGTTAAATAACATGAGGATTGATAGGGAATGATATATCCCAATGATGATTGATTTGATAGATTTGATCAAGATTTCTAGAAAGGCTAAGAACAAATTTTTTTCGATGATTTGATATCGATATGATCAAAAGATGGTTGGTTTCCCCCTTGAGAGATCGAGCGAAAAATAAAATATTGATCGAGATCACAATAGGTGAAAATTAGACTTATGCTTGTAATGCTTGAGATTTCAAGTTGCTTTTGAATCAAAGAGCTACAAATTTTCAGATTGTTGAGCTCAAGATGATATAGATGCCCCACTATGCCCTAGCAGAAGAGGGATTTCTAGTAAATAGGATGAAAATTAGTTCTTGGAAAGCTCAGATGTTGATTTAGATAGAGTTCATGATGTATAGATCGTCATTGACTATGGGTAGCCTCATGTATATTTCAATGGAGATCAAATAGATTTGATGCTTGGATAGAAATGTTAGTAAATATAGAAGAATAAGAAGAATAAGATGGATGAATTTACCATTGATTTTGATGATTGCTTGAAAATATCCAACAAGTACATAATCCATCTATAATTTATTAGAGATGGTGACGAGACAATGCAAGATGCAGGATCAATGGAAGATGAGGAGGTGCTCACATATCAAGATTGGGATTTTCTATCATTCCTTATTGTTTGATATAACACATAGATATCATCAAGGTATTGATAACCATGATGGTGTTGTATCCAGTGTAATGGAATTTGACTTTGCCAACAGATAGGATAGTTCTTCTTCACATCTTGAAAAACAAAAACCTTGTTGGAATGCAAGTTAGAAGCTTAGATTATATTGGACCAAAGCATACGCAATAGTGAACAACGCACTCCACATAGCCTTCCTACACACAACTAAGAAAGTATGTGCCAAGATTATTTTACAAGAATATCCATAAGTATAACAAATAAAAGATCATAATTGATGCCCCATGTTGGAACTGTGAAATTTTGAAAAATTCATTTACCCTTCACAATTATTAATCTCCCAAAAAGGTTCATAATGCAAATATAAAAACCCTCACATAGCATTTTTTACCAAAATCCAGTTTAAATTTTGTCATAAAGCCCCATGAATTTCATCTAGCATTAAAACATTAACATAAAAGAATATCAGCATAAGTTGATGCAGGTCTCATCGATGATAATATGCATATCCTAAATGTATTGACAAGACATCAAAAGGGTCACACCGATAAAATCATACACCAAGAGAATGCGGATTTTTATATCTTATCGGAAAGACAAAGGGTATCGGCGTAACGATGTAAGGTCATATCAAGCTAAGTTACCTTTTGCCGATTGGAGTAAGGTAAAGTCTGTCAGAGAGACTTTGGTCATTGGAGAGAGATTTCAAAACACTGCTTGAGGTGTTATTGGTCTTGCCGATAAAGAAAAGGGAGGACTCACTCGATGGGACAAATGATGTCGTGGAGAGTTTGGAAAAGTCTTACCGACCCCTCGGGTTACACCAAGAGAACTGAGCATACAGAGATAAAGGGTGTCAAGAAGACAACGTGCATGGTCTCGCTGAAGAAAAGGCATATAGGTGAGACATGTCACCGTGGGGAGATCTAAGAGACATCATGGCAAGTATCATTCTATCTGCAGGACAAATGCTTGGTCTCGGCGACATGAGTCAATAAAGTGAACATCTCAGTGAGATGAAAAGCTTTCGAAGTGAGGTGAAGAACCGTTGGCTCGATTCATTAAGTCTGGGTGATAGTTTCTTCGGTGAAGGTTAGGGCGATATTAAAAGCATAAAGAAATAAATTATCGGGGAGACTTGTGATGTTGGTGAAACTACAAGACATCTTAGCGGATGGGTGAATGTTGAACAGGTGGATCAGCGAGAGATTTGAAATTTCTTGCCGATATTATCCCTGATGTGATAGCGAGAATTTAAAAAAAAAACTTGCAGCATTCATGTCTCAGTAACGACATTAATGGTGCCACGAAGCATAAAATATTTTTCATATCGGGGTATGCTCAATTGAAATCATTGTCTCACGGAACTGATAGCGAAGGAGAACAAGGGAACCAACAGAGCAATTAAGGCATTCACTTGGCTTGGATTTGCAAGAAAATTACAGTAAGTTTCTCATCTTCTCAGAATTCATAAAATTTGAATATGGAAAGCACTAGTTCAGGAAAACTAAAGGGAAGAAAACCTGGGGACGGTAGTCAATCAAAAGCCAAGAAACAAAAGATGAAATTGCAACCAGAGGGCACTAAGAGGAAATTAAATCAAGACCTCATAGACCAGTTACCTAGTTTTGGGCCTAAAGCTAGGCATTTTGCACATCTCAAAGTGGAAGTTGACAAATTAGATTACAAATGCAAATTTATAGGGGATATTTGGACTCCAATTAGAGGTTATGAGTTATTCAATTTCCATTATCATAGGAGAGATTGCTTTGAGCTAGTATGCAATCTGTGGAGGCTAAATTTGGGAAAATTGGTGTGCCCTAATATTTTTATTAATGTCAAATTGGTAAAATTGCTGGCTAGACATTATGACCTGAAGAATAGAGCTATATGTGATTTATCAAGGAATTCGTTGATACATGTGTCTGAAAATTTAATAGCTGAGGTTTTTAGGATGGAGGGAATGTGCAGTGAGAAAATCATAAGTGAGGAGCTCGATAGAGAATTCAAAAGAATGGACACCATATACAAAGGATGCAGATTACCCCTGTAGAAAATAAAGTGTCATGGCAAACCTATTCCGATGGATAACAGTGAGGGACCGCCATTTCATATGGATCTCTTTGAACCCTATCTGAAGTACACTTATTTTTTAGTAGGACAGGTATTGGGGATGGAAGTCCCAGAGCATATAGTGGTTGTTCCCATGGTAATTTTTGTAGATATTCAGTATCACAATTCTAAATCATTTGATTATGTTGCACATTTTTTTAAGGAGCTAGATGCAGGGTTGATAGCGATAAAGAATGGTGCTTCTATTCTCCATCTTAGGAATTATTCACTGCTAATGCACTTAGTCTTGTATTTTGGATAAGATTTGGGTTTATGGCCCCAAGAGATGAGTATTTCACAATCTGACAAGGAAGGTAGGCCATTGCCTATTCAATTATGGACTGTTGTTTAGGACAGCAGGTTTGCTAATTCAAACTTCTTGCATTTGGAAGAATTCTTTGTGAAACCCTTGTATAGATATTTCAATAATCCTTGTGATTATTCTTTATCTAAATAAGTAAAGAAGTTTCTTAGGCCTAGAGACTATAATGGACCAATCAACCACAACTGGGGAGATTGGTATTTCTTAGAGAATGCCACAATTATTAGGGTTTATGGTTTTGAGGATACACCATTCATTTTTCCTAGAACTGTCCCGGATAGAATTGCATACCTAGAAATTGTTAGGAAAATGGATTTCTCTAGTGTTATGGGAAATAGGCCTTTATGCCCAATACATTGTGTTTTGGTGATTTTACTATATTTTCCAAGGAGGGTTACAATCTGATTATGGATAAATTATTGCACTACAACATGAGAAGAGTACCAACAAGAAAAAACTTTGATCTAGAGGGATATATCCATTCTCCTAGACAAAAAATAAATTTTGGAGGGTACCGACATGTACCCTATAAATCTAATGACATAATTAGAAACCTGGAGGCAAAGGAAGCAAAAGTTGTGATTGAAAAACATAATCAAGAATTGTTGGATACTGACTTGTTATCCTCCATTAGAGGGATATCAGAAGTTGACAGGCCACAAAGCTCATCTGGGAAGGTATCAAGAATGAAGACTCAGGATTATGCCTATGTTTCTAGAGAAACAAATGTTGAAGAAGCTATTGATGTAGATACGAGACATGAAGACTATAGGTCTTTTATATCAGATGATGAATTTGTAAAGACCTTAGAGTTTTAAAAAAATTTATACAAGCAAAAAGGAAAAGAGATAAGGGGACTAGTTGACAATTTCAGTCTAGGAAATGAAGATCAACTGTTAAAAAACTTAAAAGATGAAGTAGACAAGGAGATGACTACCATGACCCTTGAAAAGGGAAGAGAGATGCTAGAGAAGGTAGGTGTTATGATTTTCCCTAGTTTGGATCTAAATTCTGCATTAGTTTTTGATAGTTTCTTAAAAGACAACATTTCTACCCACAAGCTCAGCATAGAGAAGGTGACTGAGGTATACATAGGATCAAGATACAATCCTGATGATGAATCATTGATGATTTGGGCCTTGTATCCCCCTCACAAGAAATCAATTGTCATTGATACTGAGAAGAAATTTGGACATGTCACGACCCTGAAGGTTGGAGAGGTTGACCCTATTGCAACTATGAACATTGGGATAAGTATAGCCAAGTTGAATAAAGCCCAAATCCAAGCATTGATAAGGGAGAGAGAGATGTATAAAATCAATAATGAGAGAATGTTGAGAGAGAATGAACACTTGAAAGACTTGGTAGGTAACGTAATAGGGCCAACAAAGATGCTCACCCAAGGTGAGAGTTCATAGAAAAAAGACCATTGGGAAGGGTCAACTGCATACTCTCAAGGGAAAATGGATGCACTTGCTGAAAATATCAAAAGGAGGTAGGTCATTTTAACCACTTGGTTAAATAAAATCTGGGGAAAAAATTCACAATATGTGGATGCAATAAAAGAGCATAGGAGAGTGGATAGCAGAATCCAGGAAAAAATTGAGGAATTGGAGCAAAAGGATACTCCTAGTAATGCAGAGATTGAAAATGCTAATTGTATCATGGATAGGCATAGGGATTTCTTTGAGGAATTACAAGGGGATGTGCAAGGATTGAAAGAGGCTGCCGAAGATAGATTGACCAAGTTATATGATGATGAAGGGAAACTGAAAGAAGTGAATGCAAGGAAAAGTAAATGCAAAAAGATACTCTGAGAGATGTTGAAGACAACCACTATGAAAGATGTGACACTGGATGAAGCATGTGAACAAAATGAGTGAATGATGATGATGGAAATTGTGATCCGCAATGCATTGGGAGATGCTGATACTCATGAACACCAAGATTATATAGAACATATGTATGTCGTTCATCTGTGGTTTAGTAAAAATTAGTTAATGATAAGCTTGTTAACATTTTATGCTTAAGACTTTTTCGAAAAGGCACGTCCTTTTGCAAACTAATGTATAAATATTCATTGTTGGATAATAGTAAAGGGGTCATAAGATAGATTGTTGTAAGCAAAATACTTTCAGAATGATGGTATTCAGGAAGACTATGATGCATGTATAAATTTTGAAGGATCAAATGAAAGAAATTTGATATTGTGGCGGTATTCTGGTATCAATTATTTGTTAAAGTTAACTGAAATATTATCAAGTTGTCTCCAAGGTTGATATTTCTTTGTTATTTAAATTGACATATCAAGTATATTCTCAGTTTATCAATACACATTTGTTGTATTTGTGTGGTGTGATTAGTTGGTTATTTCAAGTAAAGATTAATTCCTTCAAGTTATTCACAGTAATCTGGAATTATCATTTAGATCATTAAGAAGAGTTTGATAACTACATTCCTACATGTTTATAAAAGTTATAGACTAAGTATCATATGCCAAATAAATAGAATCCCTGTCAGATAGAGGCCATTTACCTAAAACTTTCATTTTGACTCCGTTTTTACCCAATAAGGCACTCTTCTCCCTTACTTTCATTACATTAGTTTTATTCATTTCATTTGACATCTGTTAACCGAATATATCAGACTTTACTTTCATATTGCATATACTATTTATACCAAATTAGGATCATATCTTTCCACTATCAAATTGCCATTTGTGGATAAGTAGGTCAAGTAGGAAACATAAATTCAAAATATGTGTCACTCATATAGGTGTACCCACTTAGGTTTAGCAGAGCCTCAAGAGAAGAAGGTTCAACCATATTGGTTGGCCTTATTAGTTGGCCATCAACATAGTGAGAGTGTGGTAGTCTCTCGTGGTTCATTGAACCAGCATTTTTGAGACCTAACACCCCATTCCTTTCTCTCTAAATTATTTTGATAGAGATCATCAAGAGGTCCTCGGAATGGGTTATCAAGATAAATCTCAAGAAAATATCAAAGACAAATAGTCAATGCTATCCATATCTCTTTCCTTGTTTAATTTATCTAAAGTGATAGCTAATACTAATTCCCATTGTAGGAAGGATACATCCTAGGACATGTTGATCAGAGGTTGTTTGATGTTAGGATGATGATGCTAAGATGAGCCATTGATACAAACTTCACTGCCACATTTACCTATGATTTATACTTTAGATTTTAACAATTAAGTTCTCACTTTATGACTTGCTACACTTGCTTCCTATTTTCCTTGCCAAAGGGTGAAGGTGACAACCAATTTATTATGGGATGGTTTTATGTTTTTTGGAATATTTCAATGTTTTTGGCATTTCAAAAATGTTTTGATGCTATTTTTGGTCTTTTTGAAAGTTTATGAATGTATAGGTTTTTTATTATCTGAGGCTTTTTAGGTCTTTTGAAGGTTTTCTATTATTTTTGGTATTTTTTGGTATTTGAATGTTTTGCGATTTTATGACATTTGGATGTTTTAAGGCTTTTCTAATATTTGGATTGTTTAGGAGATTTTAGAATATTTAAATGTTTAGGGATTTTCTAGGAGTTTCGACCAAGAACCTAACCTAAAAGACCTATCTTAGGGGTCTTGGGGGCTCATCAAAGATAATCCTTTCCTACATTATACACAAAAAGACCTTGTAGTTCGACTAACTCGACTTATTAACAAGATGAAAAATGAACAATTGATGGAAAGTCAGTTTATTATGATGGACTCAAAAAGACTGACGTAGGGTGTATTAGGGGCACATCAATGATGGCCTTGTCTACGTTCAACCTCAAAGACCCATAGTTCAATAAGGGAACCATTTATTTTTATTTTTGATGTTTGACCTTTTTATGGATTTTTGATGTGTTTTGGATGTTTTAGATATTTTGCACGATGTTCACGAGTGTATGGATATTTGATGATGATATCAGTGATCCGTTTTGGGATTTTGTTGAAAACCAAGCTTAGGATTGATTGGATTGGATTGATGAATTGATGATTATAATATTGTTGAAGATACACAATAATGCAAGGATAGTGTTAAGAAACACAAGGATTGGAAAGGATATCCTGAGATGATGATGGAGTAATTGGATAAGATTTGATCAAGATTTTGAAGCTTGGTTTGGAACAAAGTCGATTGAAATGATTTAATGCGATTTCGAAGTGCAAGGTAAATTCAATTGATATTGATTATTTGGATTGATGTTCAAGAAGGGATAAATCTTGATAAGGAACATCTTCTTGTCAAAATGTACCATGGGTTAGTGATTTGGATTTTTTTAGATTTTGACTTCACAATTCTTTGAATGTTTTTGGATTTTAGTTGTATAGGATTCTGCAAATGTTTTTGGATTTTTTGATGATCATTTTACAAATGTTCTAGGATTTTTCGATGATATTTTTAGGTAAACAATACCGAGATCATGATGTCGATGCCACGTTGTAAGATATAAGACATGGATCAAGAGTTATTTGAAAAAAAGAGTTTAAGAACCCGCCACTAATGTCTAGCAATTTTTTATTAATTAATGGAAAAACCAAGATAGATAATGTATATGAAAATAGTTCAATAGAGTTTTATCATACTAGATATGGGATATGGGACTTCATGAGATATAATGGTAAAGAGCTTGTCAAAATTTGGCCATGAGTAGAGTTGAAGTATATGTTGAATCTTTGTCAAGATCAAGATAAGCAAGAATATATGGATAAATCTGGATTGGATGCTTGGAGGGAACATTAAATTTATCATGACAAGGATGAGATTCTTCTATCTAAGAAGAAACATATAGACACTTTATTGCACTCATGATACCTATTTTCCAGGTTTTCACCATGGTACTTACCCAAAGCACCATCATAGTGGTCTTCACTAGAGGACGATTTTTATTTTTACTATTTTCATGTTTTTTTTTTTTGAAGATTTTACTCTCATCTTGAACCACGTGGTGGAACTGATGTAGAGGCCACTATAATAACATGCCAACCATATCATTCTTGAAGAATATTCTTTGCTAAGATATGAGCACTTGAATGCAATTTTGAAGAACTCTAATTTTCCTTGCTAGTACCAAAATGAACCTTGTCTATGTGTGCACATCATGATAAAGTTTCTTTAGAATCCTTATGATGAAGGTGTTGAAATGCACAAGACAAGTAAGACGGTGGGTGAATTAGTTGTATCTAATCACATTCACCACAGTTCTTAAACAATTCCATATTTAATTTAACCTATTATTAAGTAGATAACATAAAGAAAATATTAGAGACACCAGATTTACATGGAAAACCCTACAAGGGAAAAACCATAGTGAGGATTAACTCACAACATAAGAGTAATTGAAAAATTGGGTACAAAGACGCTCACTGCTAGAGGGATCACTGCCCAAGATAGTGTTGCAAGTATGAATGTGTTTGGTGGTGTTGTCATTAATGTTGTCATTGATATCATTATAGTTTAGGTTGTTTTAGAGAAAGGCATCAAGTGATTGTAGGTGGTACATGTATGGTTGAGATAGTATAGAAGTGTTGAGAGTACATGGAGCTATCTTTATGGTGTTACATATCTGTTGATGTCAAGTGCTTTTTTGAAAATTAATAAACAATGAAGATAGAGTTGTGCATGTGTTTTGAATGTGCTTTTGTAATGTGCTCTACATTTCTTCTATGTTGATCCTATGCTTGTGCAGATCTATAGTATTGTTTATGGGCTTCATTAGATAATATATCTTGAGTTATAGCTTCTAGGGTGATGGAGAGTGAAAGTTGTGTTAACTAGTGTGTGAACCAATTTTGAAGAACTATTTATCTATGGATTGGGAGAGATGTCTCTACTCTATAGTCCCCTAGTGGTTTGTCTCATATCTTGCACATCTAGAAGATCATTGATAATGATGGTATTTATGCTTTGGAAAATGTGCTTGTGATTTGGTGCTTTGGAAGACTTTCTCTAGAGCTACTGTGTGTGTCTGCACGGTCCAATTGGACTGATGGAGAGAGTTCTATGTATGAAGATTGTTGCAATTGTTATGGATGTATTTAAAGGTTTCTAAGAGGTGTTCCAATGTTTGGTGAAGTGTGTTGTGTGATCAATTTGTCATTATCTTGTTGTGGATGCATGCACTTCAAATTTCATTGGTGTTTTCATTAGGTTTGGCCAACCTGGTGTCTACATCTTACATGGAGGATAAGAATCAATTAAGGAAGCATGTGATTGATCCAAGATGTTGTTTGGGTATTGATTAAGTATGTATTTGGTCCACTCTCATTTTTATCCACCGTGGGAATGTTGAGTTACCAACTTATTTTGAATTTGTAAAATAAAGAATGTGTAGCCAACCTTGGAGAAAGTTTCTAAGGTTGAAGATGGTATAAATGCAAGTTAATATGTTTTGAATTGGATGTGAAAAAGTGTGTGAAATAAGTGCGAAGAGTAGAGTGTGTGAAAGTGTGAATCAAGGAAATAGTACTTCAATGTGTTAGATTGTTGAAAGCAGTGAGCTAATGGTGTCAGTGATTCTTTCATCAAGGTTACGAATGTGTGAAACCTCTTATGGTGGATCCTCTATTGTATTTATTTGTCTATATGTAGTGAGCTTCCTTTTGCATAATGAGTCCTATTTGTAGGCAATGAGCCTTTTTATTTGGATAGTGATTCCTTTCTAGGTAGTGAGCCCTCTGGAAGTGAGCCTTTGTATTTGGTTTTACATTACTACTATATTGTGAGTTAATCCTTATCATGATTTTTCCCTCATTGGGTTTTCCACATAGATCTGGTGTCTCTAGTATTTGCTTTCTATCATTTGCATTTCATGTTTATACTTAATAATAGATTAATGTTGATTAAGATCAGAAGTGAAAGTAATTATATAAAATCGATTCACCCCCCCTCTCACTTGTCTTGTAAATTTCAAAAATTGGTATCAGAGCTTTGGTTCCTTAAAGAATAGCTTAATTTCTTGAAGTGGATTAGATAGCGCACAAGTTGCAAATCCCTATATTTGATGGAGCTGACTATAGTGATTGGAAAGTGTAGATGATAGGTTACCTAATCTCTCTTAGATTCAAGACTTGGAAAGTTGTTGAGATAAAATATGTTGAGCCGACAAGTGGTCCTTCTTCTATAGATGAGATTATTCCTATGAGGAGAATGAAAAAACAATGTATGCTATCTTCAGTTCTTTATCTAAAAATGAACAAACAAAAGCTATTTCTTTCGGCACTCCTTATGAAATATGGGAAAAATTGAATGATATATATGAAGGAAATGATAGAGTCAAATTATCAAAGAAGCTAATAGAAAAGTGAAAATATAAGAACTTGAAATAGAAGAAGGTGAAGAAATTGCAAGCTACATTCAGAGAGTTGAAATTTTAGAAACCGAAGTCAAAAATCAAGGTGGTACTATGAAATATGAAGATGTAATAGAGAAGATCTTGATAACCCTACCAGAGAATTACAGTGACAAGGTCTCTACTATCAAAGAAATATAAGATCCAAAGAAATTCACTAAAGAATAGCTATTGGGCTCCTTGACTGCATTTGAGATGAGGAAGTTTGGAAGAGAAAAGGAGAAAACTAAAATAGCCTTCAAAGCAACTAAGATAGAAGATGATCTGGATAGTGATTGTTCAAAAGAGTTGGAAGCAAAATTTACAAGGAAGTTGAAGAAAGGTATTGGTATGTACAAAGGTATGTTACCTTTTAAATTTTTTAGTTATGGAAATATTGGTCGCTATGCTTCAAGATTGCTAAATAGAGTTGTACACAAGAAGAACATAGATAATAATAGAGACAAAAGAATAGAAAGTTAAATAAATTGTATTATGTTAGAGAAGATACTATAATTTCTGATGATGAGTCTAATTTTGAGGATGATAAGGATGAATTCCTATTTCTAGCCTTGGAGAATAAATTTGTATCTACTAACCATGGAAGATGTGCAAGGGAATGTGGTCCAAAAATCAAGAAGAATGAGATGGAAGGTACTTTTTTTATTTCCTTTCATGCTAGACAAGATAAAGAATATTGGATAATTGATAGTGGAAGTTCAAATCATATGATCGGAGAAAAAAGTAAGTTCACTAAACTTGAAAAGTATGATGGAGGATTAGTCATGTTTGGAGATGATTCTATTGCAAAGATTGTTGGAAAAGGAACAATTAGTCTTGATGGAAAACATAGTACTGATGATGTATATTATGTTAAGGGCTTAAGGCATAATCTTTTGAGTGTTGGAAAACTGTGTAGAAAATGATTTAAGCTTGTGTTTCAGGATAACACTCATGAAATTAGAAAAGGGTCTGAAATTGTGGTATTTTCTAGAAGAAGAACATATAGAAACATCTATCATCTTAAGAATGGTGATGGTCAGTGCTTTGTTTTTCAAATTAATGAAATTTGACTTTGGCACTGGAGGATGGGACATGTAAACTTGACAATCTGATCAAGATCAGTTCAAGAGAAGTTGTTAGGGATTTTCCTATAATTACAAAGCCTACTAATGTTGTTTGTAGAAGTTGTAAATTAGGAAAACAAACAAGATGCAATTTTAAAGGAAAAGAATAATCATCTACTAGAATGCTAGAATTGATTCATACAGACCTATGTGTTCCTACAAGAACAAGAATTCTTAATGGTGATAGGTATTTTATTCTCTTGATTGATGATTACTCTAGAATGACATGCATTACTTTTCTTAGGGAGAAATCTTAAGCTCTAGATAGATTTAAAGTGTTCAAGGCAAGGGTAGAGAATAAAGTGAACCTGAGAATCAAATTTTTAATATTTGATAGAGGTGGATAATTCACTTCTAGTGAGTTTAATTCATTTTGTGAAGAGCATGGTATAAAGAGACATTTTTCTACTCCTAGAACTCCTTAGCAAAATGGAGTTACGGAAAGAAAGAACTAAACTATTCAAGAGGCTACAATGATTATGATGAAAGAGGAAATTTTTTTTGATGTATATTGGAGAGAATAAATGCACACTGTTGTTTATATTCTTACCAGAGTTTAGATCAAAGGTAACAACACAAAGACCCTTTATGAACTATGGACTAGTAAGACTCCTACTTTTAAGTACTTTAAGATGTTTGGAAGTAGATGTTATATTAAAAGAGATGATGAGAACCTTGGGAAGTTTGATGCAAAATGTGATGAAGGTATCTTCCTTGGATATTCAACTAATAGCAAAGCATATAGATGCTTCAATAAAAGACTGAGGAAATAGTTGAAAGTGCAAGTGTAAAATTTGATGAAGATATGCATAGACAAGTTGAAATAAGTAAAGTTCAAATAGATGAACCTATATTTGTACAGGTACAAGTAGATGATAAGGAAGACAAAGAATAGAGTGAAGAAGAAGAGACTCTAGAACTCTATCCTAAGACTCCTAAGTATGTATAGAAGAATCATCCAAAAGAATAGATAATTGGAGATAAAGTGAAGGTGTAAAGACAAGAAGTAAAGTGGTAGTAGCTGAAGTAAATTTGTGTTTACTTTCTAAGATAAAACTTGAAATAGTGGGTGAAGCATGCAAAGATGAGAACTAGGTTAGAGTAATGAAAGAAGAATTATAGTAGATAGAGAAGAATCAAACATGAGAACTGATTCCTAGACCTATAAACAAGAATGTAATTGGTACAAAATGGGCATTCAAGAATAAGCTAAATGAAGATGGTGAAGTAGTAATAAATAAAGAAAGACTTGTATGCAAAGGTTATTCATAGGTTGAAGGAATAGACTGTTAGGAGACATTTTCCTTGGTGACAAGAATGGAGGCCATTTGGATGTTTTTAGCACTTTTTGCTCACAAATATTTTAAAGTATACTAGAAGGATGTTAAGTTTCCATTCCTAAATAGAGAATTGGAAGAAGAGGTGTACATGGAACAATTGGAAGGATTTTAGTTATAGATAAACCAGACATGGCCTACAAGTTGAAAAAGGAACTATATGGACTTAAACAAGCTCCCAAAGCATGGTATGCAAGGTTGGATAGATATTTGACACAACAAGGATTCAACAAAGGCTATGTAGACAACAATCTCTATTTTAAAGTTGAAAGAAACAAAATGTTGATAGTGGTTGTGTATGTTGATGACATTATTTTTAGAGGAATTAACGTATGTGAAAGAAATTTGTAGAGCAGATGCAAAAAGAGTTTAGGATGTCTATGATTGGTGATTTGAATTTCTTTCTTGGACTTCAAGTGAATCAAATGGATAAGGGAATATTCATTTAAAAATCTAAATATGTTAAAGAATTGTTGAAGAATTTTAGAAAGAATTATTTCAAGCTAGTTTGGACCCCTATGGTGACTGGATGCAAACTGAGCAAGGATGATGATTCTCCTAAAGTTGATCAATGCATGTACAGATCTATGATTGGCATACTATTATATCTTACTTCTACTAGACTGGATATCATTCATGTAGTATGTTTGGTTTCCATATTGAAAGAAAACCTAAGGAAACACATGTTATAGTTCTGAAGAGGATATTCAGATATCTAAAGGGCACTCCAGATTATGGCTTGTGGTATCCTAAGGATACTAATTTCACTTTGAATTCCTACACTGATTTAGATTGGGTTGGTTTTGTAGATGATCAAAAGAGTACAAGTGGTGGTGCATTCTTTCTTGGAGGAAAAATGGTTTCTTGGTTAAGCAAGAAATCGGATTCAATTTATTTGTCCACTCCAAAAACTGAGTATATTGTAGTAGAATCTTGTTGTACATAGGTACTTTGGATGAAGCAAAAATTAAAGGATATAGGTGTGATGTGTGATGAGCCTATCCCTATCTTTTGTGATAATACAAGTGTAATAAATATTTAAAAGAATCTAGTAATGCATTCTAGGAAAAAACATATATCTATCAAATATCATTTCTTTAGGGAGAAGATGTTGGAAAATGAAGTTAGGCTTGAATATGTATCTTCGAAGGACCAAATTATAGATATATTTACTAAGGCTCTTCCAAAGGATAACTTTGAGTATCTCAAGGAGAAGTTAGGCATTACTACCCCCCCTTCCTTGAGCTAGGTGCACATGGAGGTGCATCAGTCCAATGGATCTATAGATTTTCCATTTGTCTAGATTGATGATTAAGGTCTACTCCTCATGGGGATTAGAGAGCATAATTGTTGTGGCATAAGATGTGGGTGCACTCCTAAGGGGGAGTGATGAAAGTTTTATATGGCATAAATTTCATGCAAAACTTTTCTTTGCCATTGATGTCAAAGAGGGAGAGATTCATGTGAAAAAGTTGAAAGAAGATGTAGGAGGGTGTGTTTGGTTATCTTTGATGGTTTTTCACATCATGTGTTGCCATCAATGACAAAGGGGGAGATTTTTGCAAGTATGAATGTGTTTGGTGGTTTTGGCATTGATGTCAACATAGTTTAGGTTGTTGTAGAGAAAGGAATAAAGTGATTGCAGGTGGTACATGTATGGTTGAGATACTATAGAAGTGTTAAGAGTATATGGAGCTCTATTTATGGTGTTGCAGATATGTTGATGTCAAGTGCTTTTGAGAAAATTAATAAACAATGAAGATAGAGTTGTGTGTGTTTTTTTAATGTGCTCTAGTAATGTTCTTTTCATTTCTTCTGTGTTGATCCTATGCTTGTGTGGATATGTAGTATTGTTAATGGGATTTATTGGACAATATATCTTGAGTTATAGTTTCTAGGTTGATGGAGAGTGAAAGTTGTATTCACCGGTGTGTGAACCAGTTTGGAAGAACTATTTGTCTATGGACTGGGAGATATGTCTCTGCTCTATAGTCCTCTGGTGGTTTTTCACAAATCTTGTTGATCTAGAAGATGTTGATAATGATGGTATCTATGTTTTGGAAAATGTGCTTGTGGTTTGGTGCTCTGAAAGACTTGCTCCATAGCTATTGTGTGTGTCTGCATGGTCCAACTGGACTGGTGGAAATAGTTCTATCTATGAATATTGTTGTAGTTTTTGTGGATGTATCTGAAGGTTCTAAGAGGTATTTCAGTGTTTTATGAAGTAGGTTGTGTGATCCATGTGTCATCATCTTGTTGTGGATGCACACACTTCAAATTTTACCGACCTAATGTTTACATGTTACATGGAGGATAAGAATCGATTAAGGAAGTGTGTGATTGACCCAAGATGGTGTTTGGGTCTTGATTAAGTATGTATTTAGTCCACTCTCATTCTTATCCACCTTGAGAATGTTGATTCACCGACCTAGTTTTAATCTATAAAATAAAGAATGTGTAGCCAACCTTGGAGAAAGCTTCTAAGGTTGAAGATGGTATAAATGCAAGTCAAGATGTTGTGAATTGGATGTAGTGATTCTGGTTTTGGATAACGAGTCCTATTTGTATGTAGTGAGCCTTTGTATCTAGGCAGTGAGCCCTCTGGTAGTGAGTCTTTGTATCCATTTTTGCATTACAACTATATTGTCAGTTAATCCTCACCATGGTTTTCCATGTAAATCTGGTATCTCTAGTATTTTCTTTTTATTATCTGCATTTCATGTTTATACTTAATAAAATATTAAATTTGATTAACATCTGAAGTGAAAGTAATTAGATACAACTAATTCACCCCCCCTCAGTTGTCTTGTTCATTTCAACAAATAGGACTCACTGTTGAGATAGGAGACTCACTACCTATAGATATAGAAACATAGGAAGAAGAGTGTTATAGAGAGAAAATTATCTCAATAAAATAAAAACTCCACCACAAAAACTTCCACACATTCATAACCTTGATCATAGAATTGCAAACACCATCGGCTCATTGTTGTAGGAGTCTAACAAATTGAGGTTCTCACTACCTCATATCACTTTCACACAATATTTCACATCTATATTTCTTCTCACACTTCTATCTTTTAATCCATGACATCTTGAATTGTATTTATACAAACTTTGATCTTAAAAACTTTCTCCAAGGTTAGTTGAACATTCCTCATTTTACAAATTCAAATTAGTTCAGAAACTCAACATTCCCATGGTGGATAAGAATGAGAGTGGACAAAATTAATACTTAACTAGGACCCAAAATAATATCTTGGATCAATCAAATGCTTCCTTAATTGATACTTATCTTTCGTATAACATGTAGACACCAAGTCAACCAAACCTAATTAAAACACAAATGAACATTGAAGTACATGCATTCACAGCAAGAAGATAGCATGAAGACCACATAACAAACTTCACCATATACTGGAATGCATATTAGATACCTTCAAATTCATTTACAAGACCTAAAACAAACTAGCGAAGGATTGTAGATAAGAAACATTTCTCCCAGTCCACGAACACACAACTCTACCAGACTAGTTCACGAACTATTGAACACAAATTTCACTCCCCATCAAATTAGAAGCTATAATACAACACATATCACCCAATAATTCCCATAAACAACACTACAGATCTACATAAGCATAGGATCAACATAGAATAAATGTAGAGAACATTATCGGAGCACATTTTGAACATGCACATAACTCTATCTTCACTATTTATTAATTTTCTTAGAAGTACTTGGTACCTCATCATATTAGCACACCTGCAACACCATAAATATAGCACCATGTGCTCACAACATCTCTATAATATCTCAACTATACATGCACCACCTGTAATCACTTGATTCATTTCACTGCAACAACATATACTGTGTTGACATCAATGACACCATTAATGACAACACCACCATACTCATTCAACTTGCAACAATCCCCCCTTTTTCATTGATGCCAGAACATGATGTGAAAAACTATCAAACTCAGCATACACACTCTTCCCTTTTTTTTTAGATTAGACTGCCTACACAACATTCCCACACTCTCTTCTCAATACAAGATTCTCTCTCCCTTTCAATTTTTTTAGATGTAGATAGACTTTTTCATGTGACTCTCTCTCCCCCTTTAACATCAATGGAAAATAAAAATAAAATTATGATCACTCCTCCTTAGGATTGCACCCATGACAACACACATATTAGAGAACAACAATGATACTCTCTACTCCCCCTGAGGAGTAGACTCCAATCATTAGTCCAGATAGATAATGAATCTATAGATCCATTAGACTGATGCACCTTTATGTGCACCTAGTTCAAAGAAGGCGAGGCAATAACCCCCAAATTCTCCCAGAGATACTCAAAGGTATCCTTAGGAAGAGCCTTAGTAAATATACTTGTAATCTGATCCTTTGTCGACACATATTCAATCTTGAATTAATTCTCCAATACCTTCTCTCTTAAGAAATGATATATGATAGATATATACTTTTTCCTTGAATTCATTACCATATTATTTGAAATATTTATTGCACTTGGGCATGTGCAAGATCATCATGGAAAAAATAGGCCCTTAAGTGGCAATAAAATTCAGAAAAATCAGAGTTAGGCAACTTGACGTAAAAATTTGAATAAGTTAACTATATTATTTCAAAAATATGTTAGAATATAATCTATTGCAAATTGAGTGTAGTTTTTAAACTACTTGGTTTATTTTTGTTTAAAAAAAATCTATTTGGTGAAAATTTGAAATTTCAATGCAGCAGTACTTAAATTTCAGGGAAAAAATAAGAAGTAGGTGTCTATCTGACCACCCTAACCACAATAAAATGATAATATTCTTTTATATGATTTTAGATATAAGTAGAATACTCATGTCTCGATGTGATGCATATTTTTTTGTAATTTGTTTCCAAGTAAATAATTAATTATAATTTTTTTATTACAACTTTAGAAAAATATAAAAACTTGTACGTCTAACCACCTTAACTTGGTCAAAACTTCATGAAATTAAATTCATTTTTTTTTTAATCCTATATTATGTGAAGCATATAATGTGACACATGTTTCAAATTCAAAAAATGTGACACCCTTTGAAAGCTATAGATGTTTTTCAATCAGCCTATCAATCAGGACTTTAGTCGTAATTCAAATAGAAAATGAATAATAATTAGTTATTAAATTCAAAGTAAAGCACAATTTATATTGGTGGAAAGCTAACAATCTCTTTTAAAAACCCTTTTCGTTTTGTAAATTTTGGATTAAAAAAAAGTCGTCAGCCACATGGGCCATCATATCACTTACATATCACCACTTTTTGGCCCATCATGATCCTACACATACCCACTTGTATTATCAAAGAAGATAGGGATAGGATCATCACACATCAAATCTATATCCTTTAATGTATGCTTCATCCAAAGTACCTATGTACAACAAGATGCTACTGCAATATACTCAACCTCTACAATGGATAGAGAAACTAAATCATGTTTCTTGCTTAGCCATGAAACCAACCTACATCCAAGAAATAATGCACCACCACTTGTACTCTTTTGTTCATCTACATAACCAACCTAATCTGCATCAGTGTAAGCATTTAAAGTAAAATGGGTATCCTTAGGATACCATAAGCCATAATTCAATGTCCCTTTTAGATATTTGAATATCCTCTTCACATTTGTAACATACTGCATGCATGATATCTATTCTAGTTGTAGTAAGATATAGTAGTCCACCAATCATAGATTTATACTTGCTTTGATCAACTTTAGGAGATTCATCATCCTTACTTAGTTTGCATCCAGTCACCATAGGAGTATAGACCAGTTTGGAGTCATCCATTCCAAAATTCTTTAGTAATTCTTTAACATACTTTGATTATGAAATGAATATATCCTTATTAGTTTGATTTATTTGAATTCCAAGGAAGAAATTCAACTCACCAATCATAGACATTTTAAACTCTTTTTGCATCTCATCTGCAAATTTCTTGCAATGACCCTCATTTCATCCAAAGATAATATCATCAACATACACTACTACTATCAAGATTTTATTTCCTTCAATCTTGAAATAAAGATTACTATCTATGGAGCCTTTGTTGAACCTTTTCTAAGTTAAACACCTATCCAACCTTGCATACCATGCTCTAGGAACTTGTTTGAGTCCATATAGTGCCTTTTTCAACTTATAGACCATATCCAACTGATCTAATAACTAAAATCCCTCTGGTTGTTCTATGTATACCTCTTCTTCTAATTTTCCATTTAGGAATGTAGACTTTGCATCCGTCTAGTATATATTAAAATATTTGTGAGAAAGCAAATCCAAAAACATGTGAATGGCCTCCATTCTTGCCACCACAGAAAATTTCTCCTCAAAGTCTATTCCTTCAACCTGTGAATAACCCTTGCACACAAGCCTTTCTTTTTTTCTTACTAATTCACCATTTTTATTCAACTTATTCATGAATACCTATTTTTTAATAAATGCATTCTTGTTTATCAGTCTAGAAACCAATTCCCATGTCTAATTTTTCTCTATCTGTTGTAATTCCTCTTTCATGGATCTAACTCAATTTTCATCTTTGCATGCTTCACTCACTGGTTTTGGTTCTATCTTGGAAATTAAGCAAAAATTTACCTCAACTTCTATCACTTTGCTTCTTGTTCTTACACCTTTTCCTATGTCTCCAATTATCTATTCTTCCAGATGATTTTTTGGTACATATTTTGGAGTCTTAGGAGTAGTTTTCAGAGTCTCTTCTTCTTCAATCTATTCTTCTTCTTCATTGCCCTTCTCTTGACCTTGTCTACAAACAGGTTCATCTAGTTCAGTTTCACATATTTCAATTGGAATGTGCATATTTTCATCAATTTTCACATTTGCACTTTCAACAATCTTTCTCAATCTCTTATTGAAGTAGCTATATACTTTTCTTTTGGTTGTATATCCAAGAAAAATACCTTCATCACATCTTTCATCAAACTTTCCTAGATTCTCATAATCTCTTTTGATATAACATTTTCCTCCAAACACCTTAAAGTACTTAACAATGGGAATTTTACCATACCACAGTTCATAAGGAGCCTTAATGCTATTTCCTATGATCTTAACTCTATTTAGAATATAGACAACAGTGTGAATTGCTTCCCTCCAGTATACCTTAGGAACATTTTCCTCACTCATCATAGTCCTTGCTACTTCTCGAACCATCTATTTCTTCCTCTCAACAACTCCATTCTGTTGAGGAGTTATAGGAGCAGAAATATGCCTCTTTATACCATGCTCTTCACAAAAAATATTAAACTCATTGGAGGTGAATTCTCCACCTCTATGAGACCTTAAAATTTTGATTTTCATATCCACTTCATTCTCTACCATATCCTTGAACACTTTGAATCTATCTAGAGATTGAGATTTTTCCCTAAGAAAAGTAACCCATGTCATTTTGGAGTAATCATCAATGAAAATAATAAAATACCTATCACCATTAAGACTTCTTATCCTTGTAGGACAATAGAGGTTTGTATGAATAAACTCCAACATTTTGGTAGTTGATTGCTATTTTCCTTTAAAACTACAACTTGTTTGTTTTCCAATTGACAAATTCTACAAACACCATAGGTAGGCTTTGAGATTTTTGGCACATCCCTAAAAACTTCTCTTGAACTAATCTTGATTAGGTTTTTAAAGTTTACATATCCTATCCTCTAGTTACATATCCAACTTTCATTAATTTGAGACACAAAACACTAACCATCAAGACCCTTAAGTTGATAAATATTTCCATATGTTCTTCTTCCTATAGCTACTAGTGATCCACACTCTTTTCTAATCTCACAAGTATTATCTTGAAACACAAGCTTAAATCCTTTTCTACACATTTGTCCAAAACTCAAGAGGTTATGCCTTAATCCCTTAACATAATAGACATCATTAGTATTATGTTTTCCATCAAAATCTAATTGTTCCTTTTCCAAAAATCTTTGCACCAGAATCATCTCCAAACATGACTATTCCTCCATCATACTTTTCAATTTTAGTAAACTTACTTTTTTCTCCGGTCATATGATTTGAGCAGCCACTATCAATTACCCAATATTATTTGTCTTGTGGGTATGTGCAGGATCATCATGGAAAAAATAGGCCCTTAAGTGACAATGAAAATTTAGAAAATCAGAGTTAGACAACTTGATGTAAAAATTTAAATAAGATATCTATATTATTTCAAAAATATGTAAGAATAGAATTTGTAGAAAATTGAATATAGTTTCTAAACTACTAGGTTCATTTTTATTTATTTTTAAATCTATTTGGTGAAAATTTGAAATTTCAATGCAATAGTACTTAAATTTCAGGGGAAAAATAAGAAGTAGGTATCTATCTAGCCACCCTAACCACAATAAAATGATAATATTTTTTTATAAGATTTTAGATATAAGTAGAGGACTCATGTCCTGATGTGATGCGTATTTTTTTGTAATTTTTTTCTAAGAAAATAATTAATTATAATTTTTTTATTACAACTTTTAAAAAATATTAAAACTTGTATGTCTGACCACCTTAACTTGGTCAAAACTTCATGAGATTCAATTTTTTTTTTTTAATCCTATAGTATGTGAAGCATAGAATGTGACACATGTTTCAGATTCAAAAATGTGATACTATTTGAAACGTATAGATATTTTTCAATCAGCCTGTCAATTAGGACTTTAGTCATAATTCAAATAGAAAATGAACAATAGTTACTTATTAAATTCAGAGTAAAGCATAATTTATATTGGTGGAAAGATGAGAATCTCCTTTAAAAACCCTTTTTGTTTCATCATTTTTGGGTAAAAAAAGGTCGTCAGCCACATGGGCCATCATATCACTTACATATCACCACTTTTTGGCCCATCATGATATTACACATACCCTTGTCTAGCAAGAAATTCAAAAACCAGAGTTCTTTCCATCTTTTCCTTCCTATTTTCTAGACCACATTCCCTTACACATTTTCCATGGTTAGTAGACACTGATTTATTCTAAAAGGCCAGAAACATGCATTCATCTTTATCACCTTCAATATCAGATTCATAATCCAAAATTCCAACATCTTCTCTAACATAACACAATTTCTTGAACTTTTTGTCTTTATTTTTTCCCTTCTTGTGTATGGCTGTATTTAGACATCTTGAAGCATAGTGACCAATATTTCCATAGCTGAAATATTTAAAAGGTAACATACCTTTGTACTTACCAATACCTTTCTTCAACTTCCTTTTAAAATTTATTCCAACTCCTTTGAACCTTCACTATCCAGATCATCTTTTGTCTTTGTTTCTTTGAAGGTTGTTTCTATTTTTTCCTTTTCTTTTCCAAACTTCCTCATTTCAAATGTGGTCAAGATGCCAAATAGCTATTCTCTAGTGAATTTATATGGATCATACACCTCCTAAATGGATGAGACCTTATCACTGTAACTCTCTAGTAGGGTCATCAAAATTTTCTCAATTACATCTTCATCTATCAAAGTACCACCTTGATTTTTGACTTCATTTACTATAATATCAACCCTCTGAAAGTAGCTTTCAATTTCCTCACCTTCTTCCATTTTAAATTTCTCATATCTACACTTAACTATTAACTTTTTTGATAATTTGAATCTATCATTTCCTTCATAGATATCTTTCAACTTTTCTCAGACTTAAAAAGAAGTGCCTAATGAAATAACTTTTGTCAATTCAGACTTAAATAAAGAACTATAAATTGCATACTTTTCTCTTTCATTTTCTTCATAGGTAGAAATTTCATCTACAGAAGAAGGACCACTTGTTGGCTCAACAGCTTTCCAAGCCTTGTAACCAAGAGAGATCAAGTAACCTCTCATAGTCACTTTCCAAGTCACACTGTAGTTAGATACATCAAATGTAGGGATTGTCAATTTGTGTGCCATTGGATCTTCCTCAAGTGGTTAAGCTCTTCTGTGAGGAACCAAGGCTCTAATACCAATTGTTGAAATGCAGAAGACAAATGAGAGGGGGGTGAATGCCATGTATCTAATAAAATTCATAATAGTTCTTAAACAATTCCACATTCACTTTAATTTGTTATTAAGTATAACCATGGAATGTAGATAACAGAAAGAAAATACCATAAACAATAGATTTATGAGGAAAACCCTATAAGGGAAAAAGCACATTGAGGATTAACTCACAATATAAGAGTAATTGTAAAACCAGATACAAAGAGGCTCACTACTAGAGGGCTCATTGCCCAAGATAAGACTCAGTATCTAGATACGACTCACTATCCAAATAGGAATCATTGTCTAGATAGGAGGCTCACTTCCTACATATACAAAAACTAGAAAGAAGAATGTTACACAAAAAATTATCTCAATGCAGCAAAAATTCCACCACAACAACTTCCACGAATTCAGAACCTTGATCAGAGAATTGCAGACACTATCAACTCACTACTTCTAGGAGTCTAACACATTCAAGTTCTCACTGCCTCAGATCACTTTTGCACAATCTTTCACATCTATCTCACTTCTCACACTTGTGGTTTTTAATCCATAACATCTTGACTTGTATTTATACCAACTTCGATCATAGAAACTTTCTCCAAGGTCAGCCTCACATTCTTCATTTAGAAATTCAAATTTGGTCGACAACTCAACATTACCACTGTGGAAAAGTGTGTTGCCAAAAATTGTATACTCTTGAAGAAAGAGGCAATTTTGTGCCTTATTTGGTCCTATTTTAGACACCCTTTCATTAATCACCCTTTAAAACAACATTTATTGGCCCCTAAGACTCGTCATTTTGGACCTTGAGGTTTATTTAACCCATAAATCATACAAATCCTGACAAACAACATTCAAATTATTCAAATTCTAGAAAACCTACCTCAAAAACCCTTAGTGGGACTAAGTTGCCACCTTGAGTGACAGTCCCTTTTGAGAGAATTGTCAATTTTGAGTGAGAAAACAACTGAATTAATTCAAATCTCTTATGATTGTCAGCCTCTGAGGTCTAAATAATGGAAAATTAAGTATTGATGCCTATAAATATATGTTTAAGGTTATTTTTCATAATATTAAGTCATTTTCAACAAACAAATTCAAGAATCAAGTGTTGGATATCTTCCACAAGAATATTTATTAGTCTATCTACAACAAAGCTGAATCTTTAGGGTAGAAAAATAGGGTATTTGCAGGTCTTCGAGCTCACTTTTTGTCCAAGATCTCACATTGCAAAGGGTTGATTATGGATGCCTATGGAGAATCATGGAGAAATCTAGGTTGAGGAGTGCAACTAGCCATCAAATAAATCCTAAGGACTTGTTTTCAAAGTGATTCCATCTTCCATTTTCTCTTTATCTTCAGCCTAAGGAAGGTTTGTAGGTTATTAATATTGATTTATAATGTGATGTAGGGTCTCTTGGAATGAATCTTTCATTATTGTAGTTTCATTTATGCATCTTATTCTTGCATGTTAGAATAGGGTTGCATCTTACTTCAAATTTCCTAGTCATAGATACATTTAGGGATAGGTTTTTATGCAAAGTTCATTATCTCTTTTAAGGTTTAAATACCAACTAGGGGTTTGACCAGGGAAAACTCCCCATTAGAAACTAAATTATATTCCATTTTGCAGGTGATTTCAGAAGTTTGGATCTGAATTTTAGTTAGAGGACAGAGTCTAGGTTGTAGGCTTCCATTTCCACTTTTAGGTTTTTAGAAAAGCTAGAGTGAACTAAGTCACCAAAAGTTGCAACTTAGTCTCACTGTACATGTTTATCAGAAATTCTTGTAGATCCGTATACCCATTTGACTAAAATGGGCTCCCGAGTAGTTTTGCAAATTTAGGACTAAGTCACCTAGCTTTGTGTAAGTGTCCCAATTGGGCAAAAAGCCAGATTTTATAGAATTTCAGAGACATTAGCAATCTTCATTTCAGCCTCTATTAGTTTCTAGGTGCACTCTTTCTATTTAGCCTTTCCATCTTGTTGCATTTAATCTATCTCTCTGCATACCACAATGTATTTTCAAATAACCTATATTTCATTAGTTTTGCATTAGTATTTAATATCTTTTATTGATTCTTTGCATTTAGGACATTCCATTTAGGAATATTTCAATCCTATTAGCATTAGTATTGAGTGAACCTCCAAGTTTTTGTGGAATACCTTTCTCCTTTTAGGTGACAAACCCTAGATGTGTAAGAGAGCATCATTCTACAAAAAATTGTGGTTCATTTTGTGAACCTACATTTAGAACATCCTATTTCTAATTTAGTGTTCCTTTAAATCCTAGGAATAGCTTCTATTAGCATTTAATTGCATTTTGCATTATTTAATTTTCATCCTAGGGTTTCATACTTTGCATTAATGAAACACTCATTTTCGCACCTTATTTCCTTAAACAATATTGAAATTTTGCATTTGCACTTTAGATTTGCATTATATAGTACATAACACATAATAATCCGTCTAAAAATTTAGAATAACTTAAAAAATACCCCTACTAGGACTAATTTGTCACCCTAGGTGACTTAGTCCCCATACACATTTTGCGTCGGGATTTTCTACATTCAGTTTCTAGTTTATGAAGTTGTTTGTTCTAGTTACTTTTATGTTTCTGTTTAGTTATTTTTTGTTATATTTCAATCATTAGAACAAGCATCATTTACTTTCATGGCATTTATGGATAGCATTATATTTTTGCATGTTTCATCTTCAGCATTAGTTCCTAGTTCATTTAGGTCACATTCATTAGAACATGAAAACAAAAAATTAGATACATCAAATGAAATGATCGAAACAATGCTCTACTTTAGAAAAACTATATCATCCAAACCCTTTAGAAGTGATGACATGGATAAGTTAGATTAAGCTCTAGAGGGATTCCTCTCACTAAGTTCATCCACTAAGGTTTGTGATGAAAAACCCAAAGTAACCAATGATAACTTATCTCCTAAACCTTTTAGTTGTGATGACTTGGACACGTTAGATGAAGCCCTTCAAGACTTCATCTCACCAAGTTCAGCCACTACCATTTGTTGTGAGCACCCTACAACAAAAGATGTCAATTTAACTCAACCTCAACTCATTCTCTATACACCTTCACATAAACCTCAACCTCCATCTAAACCTGAGTTTACCCTTTACAAACCTAAGCATGATGTTGTTGCTCACACACATTACACTAGAAATAATGCGTAGCCACAACAACCCAAGCCAACACCCTTACCTTTATTCAATCCCATATTTCCTAGAGCTCCTCACTTAAATTCCCACCTTAGGTAGTATGATATTATTGAACAACTTAAGAATACTCCTGCGAAGATATCCCTTTGGGACTTTCTTTAAAATTTTCCAAACTATCATTCTATGTGTAGACATCCAAATTTGATCACTTCCATATGATCAAACTCGTCTACTTTATTTATCTAGTTCATTAAATAGTGATTAAATAATTTATTTAATCATTATTTCATTTTCTGCCTAAGGTTCCTAAAGTATGTAATCAAATAAATTAAATACTTTACCTTACCCCCTTTCCTTCTCTAAATAAAATAAACATGAAAACTTATTTAATTTAGTCAATTAACCTATTTGGATTAAAAACCAATTTTTAATTCCTCTTTTTCTCTCTCCTTGTCACATTCTCCATAACCCTCTTCTAATCTAGATTAAATTAATTAATCTATGATTAGGATGTGCACCACTTAATCAAGATTAAGTGTCACATCCTCCATAATCTCCCACTTGCCTCTAATCCCTCATTAATTATCTTACTCTTGTGTTTGCACAACCTTAATCAGAGTCATTAGCCACATTTGGCTTACCTTTTCTGGTCAACCTTCCCACTTACCATTTTTAGCTTGGACTCCCTTCCCCATGTGAATTTTTAATTCACATTTATTTAACCAAGGTTCCTCTCTTCCCCATGTGAATTTTTAATTCACTTTGGTCTTCCCAAGGTCTTCCTCATCCCCCATGCAAATGTGACATGTCATTTTACATGTGCCCAAGGCTTCTAGAACCTTGGACTTGTCACATCACCCACATGTGACAAATCTCCAACTTTTTGGAGACCTCCTTTTATACAATAAACTCTCCATTGAATGTAAATTTTTAATTTACATTTATTTCTCCCACACACTTTCCCTTTTCCCATGGAGATTTTTGAGGAATTTTAGAATTCTTCAAAAGTCTCTTTCATCCTCATTTGGGGACAAGAAGTTCCTTTATGAGGAAATCATCTCATCCCCCAAGGTACGTCAAAGGTACTTGTCCTTCATCCACCTCATGTACTTCCATTCCACCTCTTATCCTTCTCTTCCACCTTAAGACATATCACTTTCCACATGTCAAGATGTGAGGGCTTGCGAGTCCTCAACTCACCATAGCCCTTCATCTTGATGTTTGTTGGATCAATCCCAACCGTTGAATTCTCTAGAGAATTCCAATTAGCCTATAAATATCCCCTCAACTCCCTCATTTTAGGGGATCAAGTCTTCTGCAAATAAACTCTTGCAAAATTGTCATTCAAGCTCTCATCCATTTTAGCACTCATATTATCAAATCCATATTGCATCAATTCATCTTGCATCCATTCAACTTCATTGCCATCCAAGGAGCACACAAGATTTCAAAATCAAGGGCCAACCAAGGAAGCAACAACATGAAGGTATAACAACAATCAATTTGTTTATCTTACTTCTATAATTTTCATTTTCTTAGGCTAATCTTATTGAGGTGCCCTTTTATCTTGTTACTTTTCTTCATATTGCACTATTAGTTTAATCTAACATCTCACTTTAGGAAGTAGCATTTTATTAGGATCACATTTCTAGCACACCTGGTGGGACCCACAAAGAGGTCTCTTTCTTTCACGTTTTTTTGTTGTTAGCTTGTTTGCATATTCAGGTCGCAGAGGGGCGAACTTTCCCTCCCGAACGTCACAGAAGGGCGACCTTGCCCTCTGTTTCTAACTATTTTCTACAGAGGGGTGACCTTGCCCTCTGTTTCTGACTGTTTTCTGTAGAGGGGTGAACCTGCCCTTTGCTATTTCTGATTGTTTTCTACAGAGGGGTGAACCTGCCCTTAGCTGTTTCTGACTGTTTTCTGCAGAGGAGCGACCTTGCCCTTTGTTTTAGCTGCTTTCTGTAGAAGGGTGAACCTGCCCTTTACTGTTTCTGATAGTTTTCTGTAGAGGGGCAAACCTACCCTCTACTGTTTTTGACTATTTTTTGCAGAAGAGCGAACCTGCTCTTTGCTGTTTTACTATTTTCTGCAGAGGACCGAACCTTCCCTTTGTAGTTTCTGACTGTTTTCTGCAGAGGGGTGAACCTTCCCTTTGCTATTTTACTATTTTCTACAGAGGGGTGAATTTTCCCTTAACAGCACATTTGAGAAGGTAAAAAGGGACATTTTAGCTTTGTTTTGTCTCTTTCTTTTGCTGTTTTGTGCTCTAACCCACTAATCCTATTTGTTGGTGAGTGAAGTCAAATTGCTTGCTGACATCTTGTGTATTTTTGCTATGAAATCACAAAAGGGGAAAAGATAAACAACTAACATTTGCTTGCAGGGCCTTCCTTTTATTTTAATTTTTAAAAGTCTTTCCTTACTGCTTTATCTATTTACTTAGTATAAGTAGGGGAAAGTAGTATTTGCTGCTTGTTGTGTCTATTTTATTTATTTTACCCTAAGGGGGCATTAGTTTGTTTTCACCTTCCTCCTTTGCACGTTGTGCGGATCCGAAGCAGGTAGTTGGAAATAATTAGTGTCTTCTTCTTAGTGGGACCTGCTTGGGGATTTCATCACCCCAAGGGATGATTCCAACCACGCGTACCGGAAGGGTATATAAAGGGGGGAGAGCCAAAGTTGTACCCCAATCTAGTTGCGTCGTAATTAGCGGAACGTCAAAGCTAGGGTGATACCTAGATAGAAGTGAAGAGTTGGTCCGAGCCTTTTAGTATCTCGCTGGGGCTCCCAACTCATGCTTGTGATGGAATGGTGTTCACGGTTTTGCCTCATGTACCGAGTGTATATCGAGGACTCCCTAGAAACCTTGTTCATCCTAGAGTAAGACCTTTGCCGACCATACCCGTTAAAACATTAATCATAGGATTGTGCTTGTTCAAAGTGTCTTTCTGTGAAGAACCAATAAATTTTGATAAGTCAAACTATCATTAAACCATTTTAAATTCTTGCCAAAATCCCTTATCCAAACCAAGTTCAAATTTCCAATGTATAGGGGCGACCTTGCCCTCTGTTTCAGCCATTTTCTACAGAGGGGCGAATCTGCCCTTTGTTGTTTCACCCTTTTCCACTGCAGAGGGGTGACTTTGCCCTCTGTTTCAGCCGTTTTCCGTAGAGGGGTGAATCTGCCCTTTGCTATTTCAGCCTTTTTTACTGTAGAGGGGCGAACTTGCCCTATTGTTTTAGCCTTTTCTGCAGAAGTGCAAATACGCCCCCTGAACAGATAGTTTGATCTGTTTGACCATTTTAAACCTCCATTCGAATCTCCGAAGCCTCCCTTTGACCATTTGACCAATCGAAACATCCATTTGACCATTCCAAACCTCCATTTAACCTTTCCAAAAATGCTCATTTACCTCATTCACATTGATCATTCCACCATTTGGGATACCCATCTTATCGTATGACCTAAAACATCTTTAACAACACATCTTCCCTTTGCATCCATCATTATTCCTCAACACAAAATTCCTTAAAACCTTGTTTTAGGAGTTATCTCCCTAATTAACCAAGGCATTGCGTTTGATCATTATCCTACATATCAATCTTTGTCTTTAACCTAATCAATCCCTTCTATCTTGAGGTAGATTTGTGTTGAAAGTCAAACATCATTGACCCAAATCAATCCCCTTCCATCTCAAGGCGGATTCGGTGTCATGATCATTGATTTAATCCGATCAACCAACATTATAAGTCACTTAGGGTAATTTCCAAATTAGGTTTTAGGATCCCTTCCATCACCCAATCATCAATCTAAATCATCCTTTGATCCAATCCAATCCAATCATCATCCAATCATCAAGTGATACATCATCACTTGATCTAATCAAATCCAACCATCACCCAATTATCAATCCAAATCATCCAATTGAAACATCATCATTTGATCCAAACAATCCAACCATCAAATCGATACATCATCATTTGATCCAATCCAATCCAATCATCAAATGGATATATCATTTGATTCAATCCAATCCAATCATCAAATCGATACATCATCATTTGATCCAATCAAATCAATCCTCAATCGATACACCATCATTTGATCCATCATCTAATCTAAGTCAATCAATCCAAATCATCACCTAGATCATCCTCTAGAGATTACATCTTGAAATAACCTAGTTGTTTTGCACGTTCATGCCCATTCAAACCCGTTCACAAACTAAAAAGCAAATGGCAGACCAACAAAATCAAGGCTCCCAACCCAATGTCCCTCAAGATCCTAATAACATTCCACACGATTCTCATAATGGCATCTCATCTCAATCAAACACCGACATCCAGAACATCACACCACCTAGTGATGAAAACATGGTCAATCAACCCGAAGTCACCGTTGACGAATATCTCAGTAATCCTGCCAATGTCCAAATGACGGATCGTCTCCTAAATGAATGTGGGGATAAGATCCTTTCCACCTTACTCATGAAGGGATTCAAACCACCATCTGGTTTCAATACATCACAATATTCCCTTCCCCCATTTGTTGACCCACAAACCTCACAAAATGTTCCTGAAAATTCCTACATTCCTGAAGGTGGCCCCATTGAAAATTGGTACCACCCTAAACTTGGAAATGTTGTCATTCATCAAGTCCAAGAATGTCCTCATCTTCCAACCACAACATCTACTATTCCACCATGCGATCCTAATGACCCTCATACTTATGGCATGTTGCAATACATCCCATCTGCTCCACCACTTCCTCCCCCATATTCTAATATTGGGGGCACACCTCCACTTAACAATGTGCTACCTCCTCAATTCCAACAACCTCCAAATAATCCACACCAATCCACCACACTACCAGCACCACCACAACATGTTGCTACTATTATAGCTTCATCTCAACACTTGCATCCACAACACCCTTTTGTTCTCACACAACCATCACATCAGGTGGTGCAACATACATCTCAACAACAACAACACATCTCACCTAACCCATCTCAACAACAACAATACATCCCATCTCACCCACCTCAACAACAACAAACCTTATCTCATCCACCTCATCAACAACAACAACAACCTCCACAACAACATGTGCACATCCCTACGCAAATACACCATAACCCACTTACCAAATACCTCTATCATCCCACTAGCACATACACTATTCCTTCCCATACAAACCCTCATTAGAATGTGCAAAACCAAACGCATACCCAACCGCCACCTTACGCCAATCTTTCACAACCTCAACACAATCCCCATCAACAAACATCAAGTCCATACCCATATGCCACACAACAAACCACCATTGCACCACAATACCAATCCTACCCACCCCACTTGCAACAACAACAAACTCACCAACAAGTGGCACCTTACACTTCTTATTATCAACAATTGTCATCACATCCACAAAGAGGTCTTACCTCTACGCATTCCCAAAATGCTATGCAGCAACAGAACCCCTCTCTCATTTCCTACTATCAACAACAAGTGGCCCCCACTCAATACGATCAATCATCCAATTATCAAACCACCTATAATCAACCAATGCATTCATATCCGACCCAACCCGTCTATGATCCAACGATGGTAGGGCCATCCTCATCATACCCACAACATTATCGATACACTCAATCAACTTTGACTCCCATGACACCCATCAATAAAGACTTGGAAGAAGTAAAAGCCGCATTAAAGGACTTACAAGCTGGAATGAGAAAATAATCCTTCAAGTTTGAGGACATATGCTCTTATCCATTTGATCCCTCCATTTCCTTGATTCCTTTTCCTAAACATTTCTAGATACCCAAATTTGACAAATACAAAGGAACCATGGATCCTAAAGCTCACCTTCAAGAGTTCTATGCTCATTGCCAAGAGGTCATGCACAATGATAATTACCTTATACAACTTTTCCCTAAAAGTCTACAAGGGGTCACCCTCAACTAGTTTATGGGTCTTGAAAAGGGATCTATCAAAACCTTCGCGAAATTGTCCGAACAGTTTGTCTCTCATTTTTCTTTTAACCTAGAGAAAGATATTGACACACTTGATCTCCTCAAAGAAAAACAATGTGACGGAGAGACCTTTGCAAGCTACTTGCAAATATGGCATGCCTTGGCTAGTAGGATGAAATCCCCACTAACAAAAAAGGACATGATCTTGTTGTTTATCGAAAACTCCCACCCGAATATGGTGCACAATTTCCAACTCCATTGTATCACTACCTTTGCGGGACTTGTGGAGAAAGACCCCATCTTAGAAGGAGCCCTTGTCACAAGAGGACAAGTCAAACATTTCAATTTTGATAGAAAAAAATTCTTTGGAGATAAACCTCGCTATTGGAATAGAAATAAGAATTATATCAATGACAGTGTCATAGACACCAAACATGTTCAAGTGGCCACCACTACGCAAAGATACCCTCCTCCACAACAACCATCAATTCAGACCACCATATCCGTCCCTCAAGGGACACCATGACAACAATCCAATCAAAACAAACAAGGGGGCAACAAACAATAGCTCACTCAGTTGGGAGAACCCATTAGTGTGGTGTTTAATAAGCTTCTTCAAGCTAACTACCCCATCACATATCCTGTTACGAAACCTCTCGATACATCTAAACCCAAGCCTGTTTGGTTTAAAGATAATGAATACTGTGAATTTCACAAAATTAAGGGACATACCCTGGACAAATGTCAAGGCTTAAAAACCTACATCCAAGGTCTCATCGATCGAGGTGAAATCCATGTGGATGCTAATGTAGCATCCTTGTCCAATGCTCACCTACAAATATACCAAAACGCCTTTCCTAATCATAACTAGGGTCCTAGTACATCCAACTCAAATACTGGACCTAGCAATAATAACTAGTAGGGAAACAGTACCAATAACATCAACTACAAAAATGTACCATACAATCATCAAGGTGTGGTATCATATGTAGAACAAGTGGAACCAAGTGTATCCATGATACACGTCAAAGGAAAGGGTTCACAATATGTTGTTGCTACTCGATGGACTCACATCACAGTCCTTGCCACATCTCCATCCACCCAACGACCATCCACCAATTCCCAATATAACATCCTAGACCATCTAGGTAAAACTACAACCCAAATATCCATTTTGGATCTGCTTAAGTCATCTCCCATACATCAAGATATCTTAACTAAGACTTTGCAAAGCACACAAGTGCCTGATAATATTGACCCTACCCAATTTCAAGCATTGGTAGGCAATCTTTCATCAACCTATCAGCTAGCCTTTAGCCAAAAGGACATGCCACATCTTTATTCAAGCCACAACTGCCCTCTCCATCTTGAGGTTAGTGTCAATTGTCAACAAGTAAAAAGGGTACTGGTAGATAATGGTTCGGCCCTAAATCTTTGTACGTTAAAATTCATACAACAGGTTGGATACACCCAAGCTGATCTAAAAAGTCAAATCATCACCATCAAGGTGTATGATAATGCAGAGCAAGATTCTAAGGGTATCATTTGCCTCCCTATTCAAGTGGGCTCCATTTTTCAATACACCATGTGTCATTTTCTAGACCTTGAACTCCCCTACAACATCCTTCTTGGTCGTCCATGGATTCACTCTATGCAAGCCATACCATCAACCTATCAGCAATGCCTAAAGTTCCCATTTCAAGGAATGGAAGTCATCATACAAGCTAACCCCCAGCCTTTTGAGTATTGTCATGCCTTGGAAGCTTCTTTTCCACATTCGCATTACTGTCTAGGAGTCGAAATGGGGGCAACCCCAACATCTGATCCTGACCCATCCGCCAATACACTAAATACTTCATCCCTGCCATCATCCACACCTACTTCCATTGTCACCAAGGTCCAGATCATAGACAAGGGATGTGGCACATACGAAATGCATACCACACTCAATGTGGCAACCATGCCACCTTCACCCCGCACATATGGACAACCAATCCTTCCAGTGCCAAAAGTGGAAAAGACACTTACCCTCACTTCCAAGAATATGGGGTCAACAACATTCAATGATTTGGGATCCCTCTAGGATCAAATGGATGAAGATATCAGCCAATGGGTTTACCTAGACGAACCTGAACCACCACATCCCCTTATGGAATACTTTCAAGAGGCTTATCCATGTGCATCCAATTTTGTTGAAAAATGTCACTACCAAGGCGGAGGCCTTGGTACAAAAGAACAAGGAAAGCGGCTACCCATTGAAGCACTTACCATCTGACCAAGAAACTTGGGATTGGGCTATGATACTAAATAGAAGGGTCCTACAACATCCGTTAACACTTCTAACAATGTTAGTGTTGAAAACAGTTCCCTCAAAGACATATCGGAGTAAAACTCCATCATACACGCGTATGATGATCTAGATCACATTGACCTCCCTGCCATGTTCGAATGCTTATTTGTTTGTACCATAACTTTATCCCTTAAACATCCTGAGCTTATCCACTATGACCTACAAGGTAGCGCACCTGTCAGTACATTACCCTCAGAGGATCCATATGTACATCTAATGGGATTGCGGGAAGATGAATGCCCTAATTGCAAAAATAAGAAGAAACAAAAGCAAAATAGGTCAACTAGTGAAAACCTCACTGACGTACTTTTTGACTTGGAAAAAGTAAAAATAAAGGATGTATCTGACAATGAAAACCTTAACACAGCACTGGAAGATGGGGACGTTCATCTTCCCCTTGTAGGAACACAACTGTTTGAGCAATCTTCAATTCTCATTGAAGAAACGCAAGAGGTGAACTTGGGAACATAAGAAACTCCAAGAATAACCTATGTGGCCAAATCTTTATCTGAAGTAGAATACAACACCATTGTCCACATTCTTCAAGAAGGGGTCATCAACTTTGCATGGGCTTACTCTGATATGCCTAGCTTGGAGCCAAATCTTATTGTCCACCATTTGGATGTCCATCCAGAGGCTAAACCTGTCAAATAGAAGCTCCGAAAGATGCACCCACAAGTGGCACTATTAGTTAAGAAAGAACTGGAAAAGTTACTAGATGTTGGTTTTATCAGACCCATTGATTACTCTGATTGGATCTCCAATATAGTACCTATTGCTAAACCCAATGGAGACATCAGAATCTGTATGGATTTCCGAGATCTTAACAAATCCTACCCAAAGGATGACTTTCCCTTGCCTAAAATTGACATGTTAGTTGACATCACTACGAGACATGAGATGCTATCCCTGATGGATGGCTTCTCTGGTTACAATCAGATCTGGATTGCCCCCGTCGATCAATATAAAACTGCTTTTACAACACCTTGGGGTACTTTCTGTTACAATGTCATGCCCTTTGGTCTCAAAAATGCAGGGGCAACATATCAACGAGCAATGATGGTTATATTCCATGACCTTATCCATATCATCATGGAAGATTATGTTGATGACCTACTCACAAAATTTGGAACCAGAGAAGAGCACCCTGCCATTCTGAAATGGATCTTTGAGCACTTAGAACAGTACAAGCTTCGACTGAATCCAAAAAAGTGTGTGTTTGGTGTCACATCAGGGAAACTCTTGGGCTTCATAGTATCCCAAAGAGGCATCAAGGTTGATCCGGCTAAGGTAAAAGCTATCATGGATATTCCTCCACCAAGAAACCTAGAACAATTAAGGAGCCTCCAAAGGAAACTGTAATCCATCCACCGGTTTATAGCCCAACTCGTGGATAAATGTTAGTCATTCACCTACCTTCTCAAGAAAGATACCAGCTTCAAGTGGAATCAACAGTGTCAGTTGGGTTTTGACATGACTAAAGGATACTTGGCCCACCCGCTAATTTTGATGTTGCCTATCCCTGGCAAACCACTCTTATTGTACATATCTGCCATGTCAGTTGCATTGGGGGCATTATTAGCACAACATGATGAGTCTTCAAAGGAACAAGCGATCTATTACATTAGCCACACACTGGTCAGTTATGAGCTCAATTATTCACTAATGGAAAAGGCCTTTCTAGCTATGGTCTTCAACACACAAAAGCTATGCCACTATATGCTTAGCCATCCTATAAAAATAATATCCAAAATTGACCCCCTCAAATACCTATTGTCCAAGACAGCCCTGACTGGTCGAATGGCTAAATGGATCATGCTCCTCAGTGAGTTTGATATAGAATATGTGGATAGAAAGGCTATAAAAGGACAAATAATAGCAGATTAGTTAGCAAATGCCCCATTAGTGGATGCCTATCCCATAGAAACTGAATTTCTAGATGAAGGAGTATTTTTCATCTCAGAAGCCACCACTTGGACACTATACTTTGATGGGTCACACACTCATAATGGATCGGGGGCAGGAATCTTGCTTATCACCCCCCAAGGCGACTACATACTGAAATCATTCAGACTGGCTTTTCCCTACACCAACAACATTTCTGAATATGAAGTCCTTCTCATAGGCCTCAGAATTGCAGTCCAATGGTACATCACTCATCTACATGTTTTTGGTGACTCCTAGTTAGTCATAAAATAGGTCAGCGATGAGTTTCTAATGAAAGATGAAAAGTTGATGCCTTATAAATGAATGGTGGATGAATTCAAGAAATATTTCACTACCATCCAACTTGAGTAGATCTCGAGACTCCAGAATAAGGCGACGGATGTTATGGCTACAATTGGTTCTCTCCTCGACATGCCAAAAGATTGCACAAATTGTCAGTTCCTGGTCGAGCAACTCCTAATCCCAGCATATGATATCCCTGAGGGTGACATGGTGTGTGCTATTACAGGTCCCGAATCCCCTTGATACCATGACATTTACACCTACATTCATGACAACACCCTCCCACCTAATCTCATGAGAAACCAACGTAAATCATTTATCCAACACACAGCTCGCTACACCATTATCGGTGATACACTTTATCGACGTGGATATGATGGAACTCTCCTTTGTTGTTTAGACGAAACTGAAGCCCACACAATGTTAATAGAGGTACATAGTAGTATTTGTGGGGCCCATTCTAATGGTATTGCCCTAGCCAAATGGATTCTCAGAGCAGGATATTATTGGCCCACAATGGAACAAGATGCTTGTGAGTATGTCAAAAAGTGTCTTCCATGTCAACAACATGCAGATCTGATTCATGCTCTAGCACAAGAGCTCCAACCCATCACGACACTTTGGCCATTTTCACAATGGGGTTTTGACTTGATTGGCAAGATCTACCCTCCATCCTCTGATGGACACACCTTTATCATCACAGCCACTGAATACTTCACCAAGTGGGTAGAAGCCATTCCACTCACTCAAATCACTGGTGTTCAGATCTCTAAGTTCATCCTCTACCATATCCTCTACAAGTATGGTATCCCCTCCGCCATCATCACTGACAACGGAAAGCCGTTCAAAAATAAGTGTATGAAATCCCTTTGTGACACATATCATATCCAACATCGCTGGTCCACTCCCTATTACCCCCAAGGTAATGGGCAAGCAGAAGCAACAAATAAAACATTAATCAAAATCATTAAGAAGATGGTCAATAACACTAGCCGCAATTGGCACCTCCATATCCATCTTGCTCTTTGGGCCTACCGTACATCCATCCACACCCCTACTGGAGCCACTCCATATTCTATTGTCTATGGCACTGAAGTCATCTTTCCAATCAAAGTTGAAATCCCTTCGCTTCGCATCTCCCTCAAGAACCTCATCACTGACGAAGACACCCGAGTAGCATGCTTGGCACAATTGGAGTTGCTGGATGAAAAATGGGTCAAGAATTATAACCACCTACAAGCCTATCATCACTGACTCAAAAGGAGCTACAATAAGAAAGTCCTCCCTCACCAATTCAATGTTGGTGATTTAGTCCTAAAAGAGAATCAGCGGAATCAGCAAGATCGAGAGAAAAAGGGTAAGTTTGAAGCAAACTGGTTGGGCCCTTATGTCATCACCGCAAAGTATGGTTCTGGTGCCTATAGGCTCTCCACCTCTGAAGGTGAGCCCTTGGAAGAACCCATCAATAGCATGCACCTGAGGAAGTTCTACACTTAGATCAGCTGGGGTATCCTCCTTGGTAAAAGTCAAAAATACAAAAAAAATTATTAAAAAATAAAAAAAATCCAAAAAAATAGTAAAGAGAAATAATTTGTCCTATGGTGAAAACCACCCCTACATGGTTCCTTGGATACGTACGATTGGTGAAAACCTAGAAACAGGTGCCTCTCGTATAGGGCTTAATCATTATCTACCTCGTGTCCTGGTTACTTTATGGCTTATCCGCCGATTCCTCAATCCCCATATCCTCCCATCCGCTTGCATCACCTTGTCGCTTGGTATATTTTGGTTGAGCATTGGGAAACCATCATCTGCTATCCAACACCTTGAGCTTATTATCCTAATCTAAGCTTGTGTCATCTCTTCTTGTCTATCTCCATCTTGGTCTCATCGTGTCTTCTTCTGAACTATGTTGCCCCTGCGCTTGCACGTAGGCAAGGCTGATCATTTGATCTGCCCTCGGGGCTTCTCATTGTCTTCTTTTATGGTCAACTCATTTGATCATTGTCGCCATCATCTGTCATCATCATCCTCTCTCCGTATTTATCATCATCTCCTCTTGAACTACAATGCCTCTACTCTTGCACATAGGCAAGGCTAATCTTTGATCAGCCCCCGAGGCATTTTGTCTTTCATCATCTGTCCTCATGGTCCACTTTTCAATCTTGTCCAGCTTCAATCTTTTGTCGTATCCGAACTACGTTGCTCCTATGCTTGCACATCGGCAAGGTTGATCTTTCGATCTACCCCTAGGGCTTGTGTCTGTCTTGGTCCTCCATCGGTTTCCATCAGTCCACTTTCCGCTCTTTTAGCATGGTCTTCTCCTAAACTACAAGGGCTCTGCACTTTCATGTAGGCAAGGTTGATCATTGATCAACCCTCAAGCCCCTAGGTCTTTAGGTTGTGTCTCATCCTCTCATTGTCAAGTATGTCCCTATCGTCACTGATTCTTCACAAACAAGGTCTTCTTGTCTCAAGAAATCTGCCCAATGGCAATTATCCTGCATCATCTAGGTCACTTTAGCTTAGTATCCATCATTGGTCTTAATAGGATGCATCCTTCCTAACAGACCACATCAACCCCATCCATCCTTGGGATCTTATGGCAAAGGACGCTTGTAATTGATTACGATCTTTTGGTACTTTTGGATTTTTTTTATCATTTGAGCGCCCTATAATCACTAGTCAAGATCGCCATGATCCTTCATATTATGGTGTGTTTTTCCTAGTTAACATAGGGACATCTCTTGACTATTTCATTGTTTCTATCTACTGGGATGCTCCACATAGTACCCACTAGGATTCCTCGTGGATTCTATGTTATGTGGGGACATCCCTTTGTGCTTGTGGTTATTCCAATACCTGGCCTGACCAAAGTCATTGCAACTTTGGGGTATTGGGACATCCTTCTTGTTTGTCGTGTTTGTTTCATGCATTAGACACCAATCCCTCTTGGTCTACATACCCTAATGCCGGATGTCTTATACTATAGCAAAAATCAGTGCTCTAAAGGATGGAAAATTGCATTCATGTTGCATTTCATCTCATTGCATTTCATCTCATGTTGCATATTCCCTCTCCATCCTATCTTGCCCCTACATCTATGACTCATGGTTTTGGTTGTGCAAAACTCTCATTCACTCTTACTAATTTTTCTTCCTGGGATCCTTACGGTCTTTGATAGGTACTGCAAACCCCCACATCCTACACCTATCATCTACCCATTGATACTTATGTCCACAATCATTAGGTTCATTTATCCATTTACATCCATTCATTTATCCATTTGCATAAACATCACTTCATTAAGTGCATTAACATCCATACATCCATTCATTTATCCATTTACATTAACATCACTTCATTAAGTGCATTAACATCCATACATCCATTCATTTATCCATTTACATTAACATCAATTCATTAAGTGCATTAACATCCATTTATATTAAACATCCATTTATCCATTTGCATTAACATCAATTCATTAGGTTCATTTATCCATTTACATCCATTCATTTATCCATTTGCATTCACATCAATTCATTAGGTCCATATTACTCACATCATTAACACAATTGCATTACCATTCATAAATCATTTAACATAATCATGCATGCATAAGTAAAACATATGCATCACACAAAAACATCATATACATATCCATAACATACATCCACTATCATAGAAACATCACATAAAACATCATATACATATGCATAACATACATCCACTATCATAGGAACATCACATAAAACACCATATACATACCATCCATTGCCAAAATGTGGCATAACATCAATGGGGACCATCACATATCATCATCAAAATAATACAATGTCCATATCCGAAATATAGTCACCACATAATCACCTGCATATCATGCTCAAAATAAGGTACATCACCACCATCTGGTACTTGTCAAAAACACTTGTATCCTATCACCTGTTATCTGCCTATCATGAGCTGCCCACATCCGACCTCTGAGGAGACTCAGGTACTGGTCCCTTGTATGTCGGGGTCCCTTGAGACTCGCGCCCTGGGGTCCCAAACCGAGAAGGAGTCAGCTGAAAGTCACTATATCCTTTGGTCCGTGTCCCTAAAGACTAGGACGGTGTTGACATCTGGGGTGTCTACCTAACATACTACATTGTACGCTGCGCCAGATCTAGCACTGCCTACTCGTACGCATACCTCCAGTACGCTGCCTCTTGCATGTAATCATCTCTTTGCCCAACTTGGTACTGAGCGGCATTCCACTCATGCCTATACCTATCCTTCTCTTTGCTCATGGCCCGTCGCTAATAATCCCATGCCTCCTATGCCGCTGTCAATAAACATATATGCTATGCAGATCTCTCCCTTTCTGCCTGCATCTGTGCTATATCCCCCTCAGCGTTCTCTATCCGACCCACTGCTGCATCTCTCTGGAACTGCAGAATCTAGACCTGTCTCCATAAACTATCCCTATCTCCTTGGAGTGCCTGCATCTGTCCCTATACATGGTCCCTCTCCTCCTGTAGAGCTTGCACCTATCCCTGTGCACTGTCTCTCTCCACCTATAGAGCCTGCATCTATCCCTGTGCACTCTCTCTCTCGCTGCACTGTCTCCAGTCTAACCTGAGTTGCCTCGGCCCTCACCCTCATCTCCTCTGTAGATGCCCTCTCTTGCAGTGTTGTCCTCTCCTCCTGAAATCCTACCACCTGAAGTCTCAATGCCTCCATCTCCCCTGCTCCTACTGACTCCGGCTACCCTCACATCTGTGCAACTATCATCACTGCCTCTAGCTTGTCTCGATCCCATGTCACCCAAGCAAGCTCCCCCTGTGCTCTCTCCCTCTCTACTCACATCTCATCTCTCTCTCTCTCTCCATAGCTAGTATGTCTGTTGTCAGCTGGCTCACCACATGATCAAACACTATCTCCTCTCTCTCTTGTATCCTCTGTACCTCTGTCTTTGCCCTCCTCACATCCTCCTCTAGCACCCATATCCTCGCCTAGGCCCCTCTCAGTAAAACCACTAGATTGTCAACTGCGGCTATTGGTACTATGGCTAAAAGCTCCATCACTAGTACATCCAGGTCCATCACCTTCCCCTCTCTCTCCTCCTACACTAGCTTTTTCTAGCGCATCAACTGAATCCTTCACAGCTGTCCATTCCTCCTCACCCTCATCAGTCTCCTCCCCTCCTGCTCAACTGACTGGACTCTCCTCTGTCGACTACTCTCAGGCCTCTCCCTAGGCTGTCCTCTAACATCCATCACCCTCTCTGGCTCGCACATCCGCCAGCGGCTCTGAGGCTCTCCCCTCCTCCTACTCAGCTCTCACCTGCACCCACCTCTGTCATACTCTAATGCCAATCCCTGACTGGGCAGCTCTCCCCTTCACCACCTGAGGCATCTCCACCTCTAGCTCACTCTCCAATCTCACCACCTCTATCTCCTCCTTCCCATCCGCCCCTACCACCTCCATATCCTCCCCCCTATCAGCTCCTACCATCTCTATCTCCTCCCCCCCATCAGCTCCCCTTGCCTCTATCTCTTCCCCCTCATCAACTCCTCCTGCCCCCTCTACTATAGCTCTCCTCAGCCTCCTCGACCCCCTCGGCCTCCTCGACCGTCGACTCCTCTTGACCCTACCCCTCCTTGCCGGCTGATCTCTAGCAACACCCTCCTCTGCACCACCACTCTCAGGTCCCTCATCCTCCTATCCCTCATCCTCCTATCTCTCCTCCTCCTGTCCACCCTGCTCTACCTCCTCCTCCTATCCCCCCTCCTGCTCATCCCCTAGCCCCCCCTCTGGGGTCCCCATAGCTAGCATCTCTGGTGTAACCCTCTTCCATCGATGGTTGCAAAACCAACGACCATACCGATCTGTCACTCCAACATCCTCTAGACCCTGCCACCACCCATGACGCCCTCATGTCTCTCGCTACCAACGCCACCCCCGAAGGTACCTCTCTGGTAAGCTGATAAAACATCACCGACACTCCTGGAATATCCTGCACAAGTCCAAACTGCCATGCCACTCGGTCTGTATGATGCAACTCCACTATGTACCTCAGGCTCCCAATTAGGTAACATCTACATAGGAAGAACCCTCGTTGTCTCTCCTCCTCGGTCCTCCATCCTCTAAACTGCCGAAACATATATGGCCGCCATATAATGTCCTCTCTCCGTAAATCATCAAATGCTCTCCTCCACCGCTCCACCTCTCCTTGTACCTCATATCGTAGGACGCAGCCCCTGGCTACCCCAAACTGCCACACTAATGGCTCTCTCTCATCCAAGTCTCCTCCTTTGATCACTATAGGCCTCGTCACCATGATATACGTCCATCCTCATGCCTGCAGTAGCGTCTGATGCATCAAGTTCTGCCCCTCGACCCGCCGATAACAGATCATGTGCATGTCCCGATATAACTTGGCTAATACACATGACCCCCAGGAAAATTGCCCATCCCTCCACTCGAGAATATGTCGAATCACCCCCATATACCATAGGCTGCAGAAACACCTACTCCAGTTTGACAAAAGAATCCCATTGATCAAGCAACATAAAAACAATGGTAATGCCGGCACCCCCAGCTCTAGGCATATGTCCACATCCAACCCCCCCTCTGGATCAGCAAGTCATCTTGCCCAAATAACACCAGAATGGTCTCATCTAACTGCTCTCCTCTCAACTCCTCCTCGCACACTAACCGTCTCGCTATCGGTAGCCTCTGGATACACCACACATCCTCAAGTGTAATAGTCATCTCTTTAGTCGGCAAATGGAACGTCAATGTGGCTGAGCTCCACCTCTTTATCACGGTGGTCAATATCGCCTGATGAGCCCTCATCTCCGAAAACTGCACCAAGTGCAGTAACCCCGCCTACTCCAAAGCTGCATGGTCCGCTCCATTTATCACCTCAATCGACGACGCCAACGCCCTCGACCTCCGCTCATGAGTCTCTACTCTACCAAAATCCTGCAAAAATTTCATCCCCCCTATCAAAAAAAATTACATCTCCAATCCCCCCTTTCTTTTCTTTTTTCTCTCTCTATCTGTCTTCTTCCTCTTCTGCTGCGAGGCGGATCCACCCCCTGCAGCGGGGCAGACATGCCGGTGGCCCACCGGGGCGGATCCGTCAGCTGCTGCGGGGTGAGCCCACCTATGGCCCACCAGGGCGAATCCACCCCCTGCAGTGGGGCAGATATACCTTGAGCGGCACCCCCACTGCGGGGCGGATACGCCCCAGGCGATGCCCTCGCTGTAGGGCGGCCCTGCCCTAGGCAACGCTTGTCGGTGCCTTCGCCGCAGGGTGGCCGCGTCCTGGGCAACGCCTGTCAGCGTCTCCGCCGTAGGGCAACCCTACCTTGGGCAACGCCTGTCGGCGCCGCCGAGGCGACGCGGCTAGGCTGCACCCCCCGTCATCAGGGCGATGCTGCCACTACCAGTGATGGCGCCAGTCCGCCCCATCGTGGGGCAGACGTGCCCCTATGGTGGGGTGAACGCACCCCACCGTGGGGCAGACACGCCCCTGGAGTGGGGCGAGCTTGCCCCACCGCGGGGCGTATTCGCCCCCCCGAGGGATGACTCTACCCTGGCTGGGGCGAACTCGCCCCGCAGTGAGGCGGCCCTGCCTCAACCCCCGGGGCGGATCCGCCCGTTGGGAGGGCATATACACCCCCCGATGACCATTTTTCTTTCCCCCCTCCTAAAATTTAAAAAAAAATAAAATTCCTATTTCGTCTCCTACCCATTTTTTCTTTTTTTCCCGTCCACAAAACCCATATTTTACTTTTTTAATAACATATTTCAAAATGCGTTAAAATTTCAATTTAATGCATGGGGGGTTTTGTCGCTTACATGGCGAGGCCCATCCTACTATCGGTATGCCCGTCGAACCTGATCTATCTAGTGGATGATCTCAGTGTCATTGTCTCCCGACATCTTCACTCCTTTCTGCTTGCTCTTTTTCTTCTTCTCTCAACTGCTACATTGCAAATGAGGTGAGGTAATTTTCAAAATTACCTTATATTAACTTTTAAAAGGTATTTTTTACCTTTTATTTACCGTTTTATTGCTCTGATTAATCTCTTTTCTTCTCGAGGCTGCGATTTGTACCCCGTTTGTCTGATTGACTCCATTCAAAAAGCAAACTTGCCTAATTTTTTGCCCTCTTTCCAACCATATCATCCATTTCTTCCTATCGAGATGTTGCCTGGGACCCTTCTTTTTCCTCTCTTCCCCATGTGAATTTTTAATTCACTTTGGTCTTCCCAAGGTCTTCCTCATCCCCCAAGCAAATGTGACATATCATTTTACATGTGCCCAAGGCTTCTAGAACCTTGGACTTGTCACATCACCCACATGTGACAAATCTTCAGCTTTTTAGAGACCTCTTTTTATCCAATAAACTCTCCATTGAATGTAAATTTTTAATTTTATTTCTCTCACACACTTTCCCTTTTCCCATGGAGATTTTTGAGGAATTTTAAAATTCTTCAAAAGTCTCTTTCATCCTCATTTGGGGACAAGAAGTTCCTTTTTGAGAAAATCATCTCATCCCCCAAGGTACCTCAAAAGTACTTGTCCTTCATCCACCTCATGTACTTCCATTCCACCTCTTGTCCTTCACTTCCACCTCATTTCTACATCACTCCACCTTAAGACATATCACCTTCCACATGTCAAGATGTGAGGGCTTGTGAGTCTTCAACTCACCATAGCCCTTCATCTTGATCTTTGTTGGATCAATTCCAACCATTGAATTCTCTAGAGAATTCCAATTAGCCTATAAATATCCCCTCAATTCCCTCATTTTAGGGGATCAAGTCTTTTGCAAATAAACTCTTGCAAAATTTTCATTCAAGCTCTCATCCATTTTAGCACTCATATTATCAAATCCATGTTGTATCAATTTAGCTTGGATCCATTCAACTTCATTGTCATCCAAGGAGCACACAAGATTTCAAAATCAAGGGCCAACTAAGGAAGCAACAACATGAAGGTATAACAACAATCAATTTATTTATCTTACTTCTATGTTGTTCATTTTCTTAGGCTAATTTTATTGAGGTGCCCTTTTATCTTGTTATTTTTCTTCATATTGCACTATTAGTTTAATCTAACATCTCACATTAGGAAGTAGAATTTTATTAGGATCACACTATGCTCCAAACAATATTGCAACAAATAGTGGTTCCTCTTGGTACAAATGCAAATGATGTGGCCACTCTAATTCAGGGAATGAATATAGTTAATGTAGACATTACCTTCAACTAACATGAGCTCCCTCTATTGGAATTAAGGAAACAAAATGAGGCCTTTATGATAATCAATCTAATAGGCATCAAATAAACCCTTGTTGATAATGGCTTTTCCCTTAATATGTGCGATGTGAAACTTCTCGATAGATTACCTATGGATAAATCACAAATCAAATATGATTCCTTATCTATTATAGGATTTGAAAATATCACAAAGAAATCGCTTGGTGTAATTACTTTAGCTATTATAGTTGGCATGGCTACTCTACAAACTCCTATTCATGTCATGCCCTATGATATTTCCTATAATATTCTTTTGGGAAGACCATGGATTCTTGAGATGCATGTGGTGCCTTTGGCCCTTCATCTAAAAATGAAATATGTCGATATCAACAAATTTAATCAAGTTGAAATAGACCCCAAACCTGAAATTTTCTTACAACTTGAAAAAGGAATAAGTCATTTGAACACATTTTTTCCAGCCTCCAACATAACACCTCTTGTGACCAACAAACAAGAAGAAGAACCTATGTCTAAATTATTAGGTGATGATTGGAGATCATTAGAATTCACACCTTCATTTATGGGTAAATACATAATCACATGAAAAGATGATGAAAATCATGAGCAACCAATAGTTATGTTAGCTCAAAATTCAAAAGAATATTCCCAATCATCTACCTCATCTACTTTGGAAGAAAATACAACATACACAACAAATTTTTATGAGATAGATTATCAACAACCACCCAACATGAAGGAAATGGAAATACTTTATGGACAAGGTTATGAGCTTGTGAAACAATTGGGATACAATGGTAAAGGATGTGGAAAACATGAAAAAGGCATTCGAGTTCCCATAGAACCTAATACACAAGAGACAAAGATTGTTTTAGGATATTCTTTTTGTAATATAACAAAAGCAACTCAATGACCATCACTCAAAATCAACACCATCACATTTAAACCAAGAATCAATATCACACTAAAACATCATGAATTCCTTGACATGGATTTACCACCATTGTGGGAATACTTTGACAATGACGAAGATTTGGAAAAAATGTTAGGTGCTTCTGATAAGATATCTATTTCCAAGAGAAAAGTTACTTGTGCTATGATAAGTACCAAGAAATTTTTTCTTAATACTAATGATGGAACCATATGATCCAAAATTTCCTAAGTCAAATGCACTCCCCTTAGGGGATACAAATGATATACCAATGGAAATAGATGATAAAGAAAAGGTCATTAAAATTGGAAAGTGCCTTGATGATGAAGAATAAGAGGATACTACAACCTTGCTTCATAATTTTCCTAAACTTTTTGTTTGGAAATATTCAGATATGTCAGGAATAGATCTGAAGATAGTGACACATAACATTGTTCTTGCTGAAAATGCTAAGCCTATTCACCAAAAGATAGGAAAGATGAACCCTAAGATGGCCTTACATGTTAAATAAGAACTTGAAAAACTCCTTGACATAGGTTTCATTTGGCCTATTGATTATTCTGCTTGGATATCAAATATTGTCACAGTTGCTAAGCCTGATAATCATATTAGGATATTTATGGATTTTTGTGACTTGAATAAAGCCTCTTTAAAGAATGATTTCCCCCTTCCTAATATAGACATGATAGTGGATTCAACTGCATGACATGCTTTGTTGTCATTCATGGATGGATTTTTTGGTTATAATAAAATCTTTATTAACCTGAAAGATCAATACAAGACAACATTTACAACTTCTTGGGGAACATTTTGTTGGGTTATGATATCTTTTGGATTAAATAATGTAGGCACAACTTATCAATGAGTAATGACATTAATATTTCATGATTACATACATAAAATCTTGGAAGATTATGTTGATAAAATTCTAGCCAAATCCTTAATGTGACAAGATAATGTGAATGTCCTTCAAAAAATACTTGAATGGATGCATAAATATAACATAAGATTAAATCCAAAAAAATGTGTCTTTGGAGTAGATAATGGAAAAAAATTATGGTTTATCATATCTCATAGAGGGATTGAGGTGGACACAAAGAAAATTGATGTTATAATTAATATGCCACCTCCTCAAAAAATTTCCCAATTACACACATTACAAGGATGAATTCAAGCCATCTATCATTTTATTGCCTCCTTAGCTGATCAAACATTACCTTTTACATATATCATTAAAAAGGATGTGCATTTTGATTGGAATGAGGATTGTAAACAGTCCTTTGAGATTTTGAAACAATATCTTGTAACTCTACCCGTTTTACAACCCGCTATGTCAAACAAACCATTCATCCTTTATATAGCCACATCCACCCATGCTCTTGTAGCATTGTTGGCTCAACAAGAAAATAATGGAAAAGAGCATCATGTTTATTACATTAGTCAAACTCTAATAGATTATGAAAAATGATACATAACCATTTAAAAACAATGTTTGTCTCTTGTATTCACTACTAGTAAGTTGTGACACTATTTACCAAATGTGGAAATACAAGTCATGACAAAATTTGATCCTCTCACATATCTTTTCAATAAAATAGACTTATCAGGATGTCTAGCTAAATGGGTAATGTTGTTGACTAAATTTGACCTGAAGTTTTCTTCTCAAAAAGAAATTAAAGGCTAATCCTTGACTAACCACTTAGTAGATGTTCCTTCTCCTTTATCCCTAGCTAGCAATGGCACTTTTCCTGATGATAGTGTTGACAATACAGGTTCCTACATGGGAATTATACTTTGATGGATCCAAGTGTAGAACAGGCTATGGTGCTAGAATTATATTAATTCCACCTATCAAAAAGCATATCCCCTTGTCGTATCACTTAAATTTCCTATGTATGAATAACACAACTGAATATGAGACATTAATTGTTGGATTACGTAATGCTTTAGTCATGGGTGTCAAAGACATTAAGATCTTTGGCTATTTACAATTAGTGATCAAATAAATAAATAGAGTTTATCAAGCTAAACAAAAAAAAATATTGAAATATAAGGATCTCACAATGACCTTATTGGAAAAATTTGAATCATTCACCATTAACAACATCTCATAGAAATATAATCAACATGCAGACACAATGGTGAGTGTTTCTTCTCTTATATCACCCAAAGATCCTTCAAGGGACATCACATTCACTATTCATCCAATCATGAAACCCTCCATCATTAAAAACAATCAAGGATACCTAGAGTGAATGGTATGATGCAATATATAATTATTTAAAAGATGGTACGATTCTTGAGCCTACAATAAACAACACCTGAACTCATTTAAAATAGTTAGAAACCAAGTGCATAATCCTTTCCAATGTGCTATATAGAAGATCATTTCATGGAATTTTCCTTAGATGTCTTAGGGATTCTGAAATTAAGATGGCACTTGAACAGGCTCATGTGGGAACTTGTGGAGGTCACTTTGGAGGAAAAACCTTAGTGCAAAAACTCCATATGGGCTACTATAATGGAAAAATATGGAAAAATATTGTTATGTGTATCTTAAGCGATGTCACAAATGTCAAGAACATAGAAATTTGATTCGTGCTCCTACTTCTAAGTTCCATTCCCAAATCCCTATTTGGAAATTCTTCATATGGGGACTAGATCTAATTGGAGAAATCTCACCACCATCTTTTGCTGGACATATATTTATCCTTACCAAAACTGATTATTTTACAAAATGTGTAGAAGTTATTCCTCTTCAATCCACAACTACTAATGTGATATGTAGTTTCATATTGGAACACATTATTTTTCACTTTGGACTCCCTTCCGCATTAATTTCAAACAATGGAATTTTATTTAAAACTAATGATGTGAAAAAGTTCCTAGATACATTTCATATTCAACATCACTTTTCAACACCATACCACCCACAATCTAATGGTCAAGCTAAAATTACTAATAATATTCTCAAACAAATCCTCAAGAAAATTGTTAATCAAAATCACAAATATTGGCACACATAATTACAATATGCATTATGGGCCTATCGCACAAGTGTCTGATCATCTACGGGAACTACACCTTACAACCTTGTTTATGGTGCCAAGGTAATCATACCCTTGGAGTTAGAAATCCTAACATTAAGGATTTCTCTTAAAGGTCTTGTCAATAATGACACCTATAAGGAAAAAAGATTACACTATCTTGAAATTCTTGATGAACAACGCATTAATGATCTTCAGCATCTCCAAGCCTACACTAAGCAATTGCAACGTAAACATATTATTTATGTCATCCCTCAAAAATTTACTAAGGGTGATTTAGTCTTATATGAAAATAAATGCAACACTAATATTGACTACACTGAAAAAGGAATTTTTTTTCCTAATTGGTTAGGACCCTATATAATCAATACAAATTATGGATCTGGCGCTTACACATTAATAGAGCTAGATGGTAAACCTCTCAAAGACCCTATCAAAGTTTTACATCTATGTAGGTATCATGTCTAGTCCCTTTGAATGGTATGAATGATAAAATAGTGTTGTTATATCTATCGTATTATATCCTATATGATTTCACATTGCTTTGTTCTTGACAATTGGTTATGTGTGTGTCTTGATCACTAAAGTGATTATTTAATTTACTTTTATAGTTACTCTATGTTTCATACTATTCAAATTAATCTTGTGTGTTATGTTAACTTAGATCATAAGTGCATAAAATACTTAATCAACATGTTTTATCTAAAGGAAACTATAGCAATTTTTAATTAGATAACATAAGCTTTGTTAAATCATGAAGACATTAGTTAAGAACTCTTACAAAGGAAATTTAATTAATCACATTTCCATTCAAAAATAAAATGCTCATATATCTATATATATAAAAAAAAATTCTATACATGTCATCAAAATATACAATATCACTAAGGACTATGGGTACCAGACCCCTCATGATCTGGTAGTCATGTTGATCCAGTAGCAGGATGTCAAGAGATGGTTGTATGTGATCATGACCATGATCTACTAATTCTAAGTGAAAACTCTAAGCCCTTTATCCATCCAAGGGCCACCCACTACTCCCCTGCTATCTGATCCCTCTCTACCTATATCCATCCGTCCTCTTCCTCTAGTCTCTCAACCTCTACTAGGGTCTAGGATGGTTGTGCCTCTACCACAATCTTGGATTAGTGGACTCATCTCCTCAAAATCTCATATGCTTTTTTAATCTCATGAATAGCCTTAGTGACTTTGGATGCTAAGTCGGGGCAAATACTCTGAGTCTATCTCCTCATCATTAATAGATGTGAGCACTATCTTTGCAATTTCTTGATAGTAGAGATCCCGCCAATCTCTTGTAGCTCCTGCAAGGTAGAAAAAATACACAATCAGTACACATCATGATATATATACATAAAATAATACAAAAAATTACATGGTACACACATAAAATTAAATATCATCACCTATATCTCCAATGGGTTGAGAAATATCAACATCATTTTGTGTAGGGGGCATGGAATATGTGCTAGTCTCTCCACGACTATGGGTACTAATGCCCACTGCAACCGATGCTCATGATCTAGTCATATGAATGGGAGAGGGATCTCCCCACTCATGTCAATCCTCAGCTACTGACTCATCACTCTCACTCTGGGGTGGCTCCTCCTCCTCATCCTCCTTTTCCTCCTCATTCTCCTCCTCTCCCTCCTGGCCATCATATTCAGGATCTACATCCTCATCATACTCCTCATCAATGACATCGATAAATATGTCTACAGCTCTATATCATCTCTCCTCAGCCCTATCCTCTCTATCATCTCCCTCATCTAGAAATGGTCCTACATATCCTATAGGCTCTTCAATTGGATATATAGGAGTTGGTCATGATACCATCCACCACTCATATTCCCATGTGGCACTAACATAATTTACATCAGAGATTGGAGGTTGATCCTATTCTGAGAAATTGAAGTCACTCTCAAAAACATCATCTAGAGTGATCCATACTATATCACCTAGTCTTTGGGAACTCTGCAGTAACCTCCTAAAAAAGGATCATGCCCTAGGTGGCCTTTGAATCTTCCCAAACTATTGCATGAATCAATCATAGTAGAAGGGATGTACTACATGGTCATGACAGCCAACAAAAAATTTGTCTAACTATAACCTCCTCAACTGCCTCATGTGATCTAGCCACTGAAGTGTCAGTTTATAAGGTCTCCTCAAGATCTCATCCTCCTCGAGTTGGTCCAATCTCACTCTACAAAAATGTAATCCATGTGCTGCCACAACTTCGGTAGAGAATAGCCAAAGGCCAAAGGATACCCCATTGTTGTTAGAAATGGGAAGTCAATAGGCCTGGTGCATGTGATATGCTCAAGGCACCAAACCTGTAGAAGCATGTAATGCACCATATTGTCTACCTCCTATAAAAAAACTAAACAAGATCATAATATAAATGTGCTAGGATACAGTGCCCCTAGGCATAAAGTGTCTTATGCTTTGCTATCTTGCATACTAGGTGTACTAGTTATCCCTCAAGGTGCACTACCCACCCATCTAGGATGAGTACTAGTTCCACTATATGCATCATGATCCATCTGACAATTGGTGCTTGTGAATATAGTACCATCACTAGATCGATCCATCCTCTCAATCGCTCATCATGCATTGGCCCATCTAGATAACACTACATATTGGCCTTATACTTGTAGAAGGTGTGATCTCTTTGGAAGCATACTTTCTCTCCCTGAATAGGAACTCAAAGAATGTGGTGCACATCCTCCAAGTTAATTGTCATCACCTTGTTCGAAATGTGAAATGTACACATGTTTGCATCCCAGTGCTTCCATAGTGCCATCAACGTAGCTTCATGGTACCTCATCGGGGGCATGAGGTACACTTAGTATATCCCCATAGCCTAGATGTTCTCTATGTCCTCTACTATAAGTATAGGGGCTAAATCTTATTGTTTGGTGTTTTCTGGACAACAACAACTCAGACAAAATAAATATTATCCGATCTCTCTTAAAAGGTTGATCTCTATGAACAAAGAGATAACCCCAAGGTCTCTCGGGTGTCAGGTCTTGACAATGCAGTGGAGCCAACTCAGTGATAAATGTGAAAATGTTGGTAATCACAAAGGGACCTTGCAAACAAACACTGGGAGCTCTAAACAAATCAGATTTTATGATATAGTGATTCTTAAATTTCAAGTTCTAACCAAATCTTAAAGAAATAAAAAAAGATGAAGGTTTCAGAAGTCCTAAGATTAACCATGCAAATAATGAAATACTTGGAATGGACCAATCCCTTTAAACTAATTTATGTTCAACCTAGGCTATACCTGCAGTCTTACAGAAAATAGTGCAATCTTCTAAGGTGTTAAAGATTTTTAGATTATGGACATTCGTTCAATAGAACTAAATAAATGCCTATAATTGAACTAAGCACTTAATTATCAGGTACAGGTTGACCTTGCACAACATTCCCATAATCAATAAGTTGCTCAAAGTATGAACCAAAGATTGCTACAACACTCCAAGCATTAAACCACAAGCATCATTAACTAAACCTAAGATACATTCAAACATTTCCAAGCAATTTAAGAGATAAAACAAGAACCATGCAAGATTATTCAATCCAAACAAGGCACCAATCATAGCAAAATGTCTTCACTTTGTATTAAATCACCACATTAGCAACAATTATGGTTTGTTACAGCACTTACTTGAAATGTAAAACTAACTTCTAATCTTCTAACATGCTATTCTACTACTAAATCTACTCCTTACAAGTCTTCTTTGACTTAGTGTACTTAATCAATGAATGGGAGAACCCTAAACCTAACCTAGCCTACTAAATTGAACCCTTACAATTGAGGCAGAAGGCCATTCTTATAGAATTTACGTTCAATGCAAACCCCAAGTTAGGGTTACAAAGAGAGTTGGTCACCAATTAGATTGGCCCAAATAGCTTGCAATAACTCGCCACTCAACATTGAATGCATGAAGTGCCCCTTCAGATCGACCTGAGATCTCAAAAGTTGTGGTACAGTCTCCTCAAGCCTTGTTTGCCATTAATGCTCCATCTACCTGACGTAGAAGAATGAAATTGTTCAAGTGAGCTCGACTTGTTTGTAGTCATAAAGTATACCCAAGTGAATCCTATAAATTAGGCAACATCCTCGAAGCATGCACACTCCATCCCTCTTCATTCATGACATCACCAAGCTACTCGATCTAGCCTGCACACAAAGATCCATAATTAGTAACCAGTATAACATGAAAATCCATGTTAGTACGTCATGAAAATCATGTCAAATCATCAAAAAAATCCAAGTGAACTGTCAGAATTCCTTGAAACATGGTAAAAACATTTATCTCCTAAAGTTCAAGATTTTCACTCCTTCACGGATTTCAGCTCAGGAAGGAATTTCGAGAAATTTTGGGCTAGGCGGACTATAGCAAGAGAAGCATAGAAATGGATCAAAAGCTAATCATTCATAGGTCAAACAGTTACAAAATGTCTGCATACATCGTTAAATATTCCAAATTCATCATAAAGTGCAGAGTCAATAGCAATCAGGTCATGAATTCCCTTCAAATCTTGACAAATGATAGATCCTCAAAAAAATCTGACCAGGCAAGAAATCCCCGAGCTTGGCAATACAGAGAAGGAACGGGCAGTCGTGAAATTCTGAAGGTGGAGGACTTTAGTGAGGTCAATGTCATTCAACACAAAATCCAAGTCAAGATGGCTCGCCAAGTCATCTGAGTTCCTCACTGAGTTGACCATCCAAGCTTAGGCAACCCCACCAAGCTTCCTGACACGAACCTTGCACTACTATAAGCTCATCGACATGACCCCACACTAACGTAGTTCACCGCACCACCGCAGGCTACCCAACTGACCACCATGGTACTGCAGTAAATTGCGGGACCGTGGAGCCAACTAACCACCACTGAGGTAACGCGGTTAACCGTGGCACCATAGGCCGACTAGCTAACCACCACAGTACCATGGTAAACCATGACACTAAGGGCCAGTTGACTAGCACCATGCCATAGTGGCTAAGCAAATAGACCCCCATGATAATGCAGTGACACCGCAGTACTGCACTGGAGGAAAAAACCCCCCACAATAATGAGGTAAACCAACCCAAAGGTGAATCGAGAAAATGACTAAGGCAAGAAAAGATCAGAAGAATCCAGGAAAGAAGAACAGTCCATGGGGAAGGGAAATTTCCTGAAGGCAACAAAATCTCTGAATGTTGAGCTTGGTTAGGAAACGAGGAAGCAAAGGACAAACAAAAGAATCTAGGGAAGAAGAAATTTTGTGAGACCCCGAAATCCCCGAGTGCAGAGAAAAGCTGGGAATTTCAAGCAATCAGGGAAATCTAGTAGGGATGAAAAATCCTGAAGTTAGTAAAAAAACCAAAATTGACCCCTTAGACTTATAAGTTTCAAAGTGTTAGCACAATAGGGGTAGCTTTCCAATAACATAAGATTCAAAGAACATGGAAAAGGCAACACAAATGCAAGGTCAAGGATCAAAAGGACCAAGGATGAAAAACTCAATATTTTCAAAGATAAGCTCATGAGGAAGGCTGTAGAAAAGAGTCGAAAGACTAGGCAAAAAAGAGGGTCCCTACTTTTAGTGGGGTAGGTGTGCAAAGCTACACAACAAATGACGACTCTACTGGGGAAATGCTCCAAAGCATTTCAATGACAAACTGGAGTCATGAACCCAAAATCTCTGGTTTCAATCCAAGCATCAGATTACATTCTAGAAAAAGTTTCAGAAATCACAAGCAAGCAAACCTTTCCTGTACTAGGGTCAAAGTGTGTGGGTATGCATTAATTTCCTTTTCCTAAGTTGTAATAGGGACCAAACTTAGTTTGACAAGGCTACATAAGGATTCTAACTCCAAAGGTAATTTGGATAGAGCCTCACTGCCAGTCAGGCATCCATAGCCCCGGTGAGGTTATCACTATGACTCTCCCTAACATAGCTCTACTGCTAGACAAACATCCATAGCCTCGGTAGAGATACTATGATACCCCTAATAAGGTGAACATTTCTTTTGATTTTCAATATTTTCTTTTTCTTTTTCTTTTTCTGATATTCTCTTTGAGATTTGTTTTTAAAGCTTTACTTTTCACCTTGCAGGCAAAGAAGCCCACACTCAATTATGAGAATCACAGCGGTACAGGGGAAGAATTTAAGATTTTTCACCCAACCAGACCTCCTAAAGACCACATGCAACCTTGGAACTCTTAACATTTGTGTGAAAATATAAGACCCAAATACATTCCATAATTTAACTTAGTTAAGTGACTCTAATTCCCATTCCATGCAACATCAAATGAAGGAATTCCACCAAGTTGGATGACTTTGAAAAGATGATTGGAGTTTGTAAAATAAATCCTAGAATAGACCCAGACAAGCAGCCAGTTATACAAATGCAACCAGCCTATAGGAAAGCAAGAAAACCCAAAGCAAAGCAACCCCAACCAAAAGCAGACCAATCCAACCAAAAGCAGTAGAGAAGCAAAGCAAAAAAAAAAGAAACCCTACTCTCACCAAGGTAAAAAAGAATAGCAGAAAGGAAACCTAGTCTACTTATGTACAAGGATAGAGTTGTAAAAAACTCAAGACTTGAAATAATGCTTCAAATACTACCCGTTGACAAGTAGTGAAATATCCTCTCCAACGAGGGTTTTTAAATGGAAGGCATTATCTCCCAGAATCTCTGCAATCTAATAAGGGCCAAGCAAAAGTCTGTCAAATTTTCCATGATCCCTTTTTCTGTCATGGGCTTTATCCCAGTAGAGAACCAAGTTAGAGATTCTAAAGGCTTTCACCTTGGATCTCCTATCAACCCATCTCTTCACTACACCTTGATGTTTAGCAATTTTTTCTAAGGCTTCATCTCTTCTCTCTTCAAGGTGTAACAATTCAGTCAAGCGGGCTTTACGCTTATCTTCCCCATCATAGTATTTATTGATGAACTATAGTGTAGGGATATTCAATTGGATGGGAAAGACAAGTTCCAAACCATACATTAGGTGATAAGGAGAGGTTCCTAAGGATGTCTTTTGTCTAGTGTGGTCTTCCCAAAGAAAAAATCTAAGTTGGGTGTGCAAATCCTTGGGGTTCCTTTCTAGTAGTTTTTGGATGATTGTCAACAAGCTCTTATTGGATGACTTAGCCAAAATATTCCCTTGTGGATAGTAATTGGATGCAAATTTTATGGAAATTCCATGACCATAAGCCAAGTTAGAAAACTTTAATGATGCAAATGAAGAACCATTATCACTAACTAAATACAATGGAAAACCAAAGCGGTTAATGATACTTGATTCCATGAAATTGATTACCACTTTAGAAGTGCATTGCTTACATGCAAGAGCCTCAGTCCACCTAGTAAAGTAATCATTTATAGTAAGAATATACCTGTGGCCTACAGATGAAGGTGGATTGATTGGACCTATGAAGTCCATTCCCCACTGTATAAATGGTTTTACCTCTATGACAGGCTTGAGTGGAAGGGTTGCACACCTCTCCTTGTTTGTTGCAGTCTAACACACATGACAAGTTCTCACATAGTTATGTGCGTCCTTGAACAAGGTAGGCCAATAATAGCCTACCCTCAGGATCTGATTTGTAGTGGAAAGTGTTGAACCATGGCATCTGCCATATTTGTCATGAAATTCAGTCATCACTCTCCCTGCCTCTTCCTTACTTAGGCATCTCAAGTAGACACCTTCATGATTTCTCTTGTATAAGACAAATCCCTTCATCATAAAACTACCACTCCTCAAGTGTAGAGCTCTCCTTTTCACTGCACTAAGGTGTCTAGGACACTGCTGGTTCAAAAGATAGTGGATAATATCATCATACCATCCCCCTGGAGACACATCTTTAAGATTATAATGCTAGGCTACAAGGTCAGGACCCATTTCTATCATTGTATTGGTTAGTCCCGACCCTCTTACCAACTTCATGGGCTGAATTTACATATCATATTCTTGTAACATAGTTACCCACTTGGCTCTACATTCACCCAATTCATTCTACATCAACAACAACTTGACTACAGGATTGGGGACTATAGCAAATATTTTGTTTCTTAGTAAATAGTGTTTGAACTTCTTCACAGTCTAGATTAAGGCATAAGCCTACTTTTCAACATCACGATATCTCAGTTTTGTATCTTTCAAAGGTGCACTCATGAAAGCAATGGGATGCTCATTCCCTTGATCAGGCTTTTGTGTCAGCAAACTAGCACAAGAGTGATCAAAAGAAAATGAATAGATGTAGAATGAATTAGCATAATCATGACTCACCAAAATAGGGGCCTCAAAAATAACTCTCTTGATTTCTGTAAATGTTTCCTTAGCCTCTATATTCCATTCAACGTTTGCTTCTTGCTTCAACATGGCATTTAATGGCTTGACTATATCTGCAAATCCAGTGATAAATTATTTGAAAAAGTTAATCTTGCCAAAGAATGACTTCATTTCTTTCTTTCTTGTAGGGGGTTGAATTTTCAGTATAGCCTCCACTCATTCAAGATCAATGGCAATACCCTGCTCTGAAATAACATGTCCTAGCAGCTTTCCCTCAGTGACTCCAAAGATGCATTTCTTTGGATTAAGTGAAATACCAAACTCCCTGCACTTCTGGAATAATTTGCATAAATCTAGAACATGATATTTATCTTCTTGGAAAATACTATCAAATCATCCATGTAGATGATTATGCACTTACCAATGATGTCTTTGAAGGCAATATCCATTTCTCTCTATAATGTAGCTCCAGTATTGATTAATCCAAAGAGAATTATTTTGTAAGCAAAGGTCCCCCATTTTGTAGTAAATAAATTTTTGTGCCTATCTTCATATTGGACCATGAAATGGTTGTATCCATAGTATCCATCCAAGAAGGACATCATCTAAGATCCATTAACAATCTGGAGTACTTCATCTAGTGAAGGAATTTGATAGTTATCTTTTTGTGATGCTCTGTTCAGGTTCTTGAAATCAACACACAGTCTGATTTCTCCATTTTTCTTCCTTACTGGAACCAAGTTTGCAACCTGTGTTGAATGTCTTACTGGAAATATAATTCATTCCGAAAGTAACTTCTGCACCTCCTTCTGAATAATGGGCTCCAACAGAGCATTAATTGGTCTTTGTCTTTGCTTGAATGGCTTAACATTTCACTTGAGAGGGATAGTATGTGTAACGATTGAAGTGTCATATGTCCTTAAGTCATCATAACTCTAGGCTATCACATCTTGATATGTGTTCAAGTCATCAATGATTTATTTTCTCTCCTCTAGAGTGCACACTCCACGAATAAAGACATTTTGGACATCACTTTGGGTACCCATGTTGTATGTTTCACACTGATAGCTGAGGGACTCCCTTTTACTTTTTTGCTCTTGATCTCTTATCTTGTCCAGATCAAAGATTCTTTCCAATTGCACCATACCTCTTGGGATGGTATTAGTCTTCAGATTGAGGACTCCTTCTAGGTCAATTTCAGCTTGTTGAGGCTCAACCTCATCAATCACTTGAGAAGCAAACACATCATAGCTAGTGATAAAATCAAGAATATGGTTATCATATTCAAATACCTGAAAATTGGTGACATTTTCAGGCACTAAGGGTACTAGAACAAGTTCCACAGTGAACTTGTTTAAGCCTGAAAGTGATAAGGGCTGCAACGTACTTGTTTCTTATGCCAGAGAATCAGCAGTTTGATTCTTACTTTGAGGTATTAGCTAAATTTTGAAGGCATCAAATCCTTCAATAAGATCCCATATTATGTGCCTATAATTGGTCATCCTTCTATCATGACACGAGTATCACTTCCTTACTTGCTTAACCAATAGCTCAGAATCTCCAAACACTTGCAAAATTTTAACTTTCTTTCTTAATGCCATTAATAGTCCATGAACTAGAGCTTCATACTCAACTACAATGTTAGTGCATTGGAATTGGAGCCTATGAGTAGCAAAGTAGGTTTTACCTTTAGGACTGATTATCTCAAGCCTTGCTCCAACACCTTGCTTGGATTTGGATCCATCAAACCTTAATGTCTAGCAGTCATTAACTCCTACTTTTCTTGAGACACCTTTGTCCTTGCTACTACCCGAAGGTTCCTCAGGAGGCCTTGGGTTATTTACCTTTAGATCATCTTGAATGCTTTGTATTTTTACCTTAATAGCTTGGTTTGTGTTAATGTATCCTTGTATCTTTTCTACTACAGCTTGACACAAGCAACATTCTAGTTTAGAGTGAGGAGAATTGTGAACTCTGCACGAACTAGGAAGAAGCAATTCTTTGAAGTTCATATTTTTATCCAGCTAAATCTAATCTTCCACACATTTATGGATAAACTCTTGGAATTTATCCAAAAAACTAAGTTGTTCATCTGCCTGATCACCAACTTCCTCTATTTTTTCAAATAGTGCTCTAGAAATGATGGCTTCTAAAGTGGACTCCCCAAAGGAGCTTTGCAACACAAATATTTCCTCTATATCAGAAACACGTGAGGCTAGGACATAGTTCCCCATACTGACCTCTGATACCAGTATCTCATTTGAATTATTCTGATATTCAGTATTAACATACTTCATTCTAGGTTCTCTCTCAACTTTAATTTGATTTGGGACTCCTTTCTAGGGGAGCCACATGTGGGAATGATCTATGGATGTATATCTATTCAGTGCTGTGGTAAAATCTCTACCCAAGATCAAACCATAAGTGTCAGGAATGTCTACTACCTAAATATTAAGTACTTGTTGCTCTCTGGGGTCTAAAGCAACTTGCATGGGAATCATGTTCAGTTCTCCTACTATATTTACCTTTGTTTTGTCCAATTGGTTGACCTTCTTCTGAGAGGCTATAGGGGTAATACCAAGAGCCCTATAGATAGAAAATGGCATAACATTTGTGGATGCCCTTGAATTCAATAAACAATTGTGCAAATTTTTACCAAATATACGAATAGAAATTAGAAAAGGAGAGGTTTCCATTTTTCCCTACAATAAACTCAACTATGAGTCAATTTGTGCAACCTGACCCTTATCTTTTCCTTTTCCCCTATCCCCAGATTTTGATTGACTAGGACCTCCAGGTGCTTTTGAACTAAGAGGCCTTCCAATTTCCTCATTGGCTACTACTCCTTGTGTTGCTATACTTGAATTAAAGGATCCTAGGACTTTATTTCTGATTTCAAGAACTCTTAATAACTCAAAAGTAGAAAGACTCGCCTTCACTTTCCTAAGTTCCTTAGTGACAAATTATCTGAGTTGTTCCACATTCATATCAGTGTGGACCACCTTAGAATGACCAGTCTTCTTATCTCTTGCTGCATCAACATTGCTTCCTTTGGAAACATCTGGTTTTCCTTCTTTGTTGGCACTAGAGGTTTGGATGGATTGTTATTAGCATGTGCATCTGGTGGAGTAGTGAAATTGTGTGGGGGAATAGATGTAGTAAATGGTCCTCCAACTTGGGCATTCCTGTCGAGCTTGCTCCTCAGATCATACTTTTTGGTAGGTTGTTGAAACATCTGCACTTGTTCAACATCATCCTCTTCTTCATCCAATGGGCCATTGTCATTCTCAGTTTCCTCATTAAATAGCTGAGAGATTTCATCTTCATTGAGCACGTGTTCCATCTCCCCATTATAGCTACTTGACTCCTCTTCTAGTTCATTCTCTTCATCCCTTGGGAAAGGGGCAGGATTCAACACCAAAACTGGGGAATCATAAGGATTTGTGGGTACTAGTTCTTGGCTAGTGGAGTTATTTTCAACTTCATATTGGAAGATGGAAGTAGCAGTTTGAAACTCGGGACAATCTAGCTCTGAATGTTGACTTGTCTTATGAAGCCTACACCATTCAGACAAAGTAGCTTCTACTAGGTATACACCACCTAGAGGTTTTTCTTGACTGGAAGGCTGATCTAGGGGAGTGGGAATTCCTCCATTGTTAGGCCCAGTGTTCCATGGCCTATTCTACCTAGGTGGTTGTCTTCTTTTGAATCCTTGTCCACCTTGTTGATTTCTATCTAACTTCTGACCAGAACCTTGTCCTCTTTCAAAGTTGTGATTTCTTTCATAGTGTTTCCCTCTATTACAACTTGATTGCATGCTCTTTTGATTAGCTAGGAGTTGGATGTTCTAGTTCCTCAAGTAGGTTACCTCCATGTTCAACTTTTTCACTTGCTCAGTTAGCTCATCTAGCCTTTCCTTATCGGGATTACTATAAAGGACTGGATTCACAGTGTTTGGAGGGTATCCTGACACTCCTCTAGAACCAGTCGACTGATTCAAAACTTTTGAGTTCTGTAAATATGTAGGGAAATCAGCCTATTGTTCTGAATGGAGGGGATGGTTAGCATCTTTCTAGGGATAACCAGACATTGGTTGGACCTGGCTTATTAGATGAACTGGGTGAGGGACCAGAGGAAACTATGGAATAGGATTCATAAGGGGAGTGTGATTAGTCAGATCCTGGTTGAGAGATTGGACCTGGCCAAGGTGACCAGCAGGTCCCAGAGATGGTAGGGGTCTTGAAAAATGTTGTCTCGGATCTGTGTTGACCTTAACAACCTCTGTATAAGTAGTGAGCAAGGTAGCTAGAGGATTAGTTCTCCACTTAAGGAAGGTGGGTGTGAGACTATCAAGGGCTTCAAAGTACATCTCTAAGGAAGAGGCATCATCCCCAACATAAGGTGCTTGCAATCTAGTGTATGCACGGTAGAACCTATTTTTGAATGATCCTATAGGTTCATTGACCTCTCTCTTTACCCTAGTAAACTACATATAAATTTCATTAGCACTAATAGGAATCTTAAACTTCAGCAAAAAAGCACCCTCAAGTTCAGTCCTGTTATGGATGGATGCAACAAGTAAATGATTCTACCAATAAAAGATCTCCTCTCCTAGAGAATAGGGGAAAAGTCCGCATGCAACATCCTCATGATTAATCCCTCTATCTCTCAGAAAAGTCTAAAAGATCCTAATATTCTCTTTTGTTGTCCTATTTGGATCATTTGTGTGAAACTTAGAGAAAAAATGCTCAGGATTCTTGGGCATAACATAGTAGTTCTTGAAGGTTAGAGGGGGTGGGTTATTTTCCATGAAATCCATTAGTGGAGGTGGTAATGGTTGATGGGTGACTAGATGGGGTTGTGGAATGGAACCAGCCTCAAAATTGGATGAAGATGAGGTGGATGAGGGTGAGGATGGTGGAAATGATGGATTGGATGATGATTCCTCCCTTGTTATGGTCCTTCTTGACCTGGTTGGAGGCGGTAGTTCTTGAAAATATTCTCCTTCTCCTGGTGTAAATTTGGTTCTTCTTCTGAGCCTCTCAGGAGAAATAGAATTTAGAAAATTCTTTGGCTTGCTTCTTCAGGCCCTCCTTCTAGCACCAATCCTGTTGTTTGGTGTTTTTTGCATAGCAACAACTCAGACAGAATAATTATATTATCCTATCTCTCTTGAAAGGTTGATCTCAATGAACAAAGAGATAACCACGTCTCTCAAGTGTTAGGTCTTGACAATGTAGTGGAACCAACTCAGTGATAAATGTGAAAATGCTGGTAATCACAAAGGAACCTTTTGAAAAAATATTGGAAACTTGAAACTCATCAGATTTTATGATATAGTGATGCTTAAATTTCAAGTGCTAACCAAAGCTTAAAGAAATAACAAAAGATGAGGGTTTCAGAAGTCCTAATATTAACACTACTCCTAAGATTAACCATGCAAATAATGAAATACTTGGAATTGACCAATCCCTTTAAACTAATTTATGTTCAACCCAGGCTATACCTGCAATCTTACAAAAAATAGTGCAATCTTCTAAGGTGTTAAAGATTTTCAGATTATGGGCATTCGTTCAATGGAAATGAATAAATGCCTATAATTGAACCAAGCACATAAGTATCAGGTACAGGTTGACCTTGCACAACATTTCCATTATCAAGAAGCTTCCCAAAGTATGCACCAAAGATTGCTACAACACTCCAAGCATTAAACCACAAGCATCATTAACTAAACCTAAGATACATTCAAACATTTCCAAGCAATTTAAGAGATAAAAAAAGAACCATGCAAGATTATTCAATCCAAACAAGGCACCAACCATAGAAAAATGTCTTCACTTTGTACTAAATTACCACATTAGCAACAATTATGGTCTATTAAAACACTTCCTTGAAATGTAAGACTAACTTGTAATCTTCTAACATGCTATTCTACTGCTAAATATACTCCTTACAAGTCTTCTCTGACTTAGTCTACTAAATCAATGAATGGGAGAACCTTGAACCTAACCTAGCCTACCAAACTGAACCCTTACAAATGCGGCAAAAGGCCATTCTTATAGAATATACGTTCAATGCAAACCCCAAGTTAGGGTTACAAAGAGAGTTGGTCACAAATCAGATCGGCCTAGAGAACATGCAATAACTCGCCACTCAACATTGAATGCATGAAGTGCCCCTTCAAATCAACCTAGGATCTCAAAAGTTGTGGTACTGTCTCCTCGAGCCTTGTTTTCCATTAATGCTCCATCTGCCTAACGTAGAAGAATGAAACTGTTCAAGCGAGCTCAACTTGTTTGCACTCACAAAGTGTACCTAGGTGAATCCAAAAAATCATGCAACATCCTCAAAGCACACACACTCGATCCCTCTTCATTCATGACAACACCAACCTGCTTGATCTAGCCTTCACACAAAGATCCATAATTAGTAACCAATATAATGTGAAAATCCATGTTAGTATGTGTTGAAAATCATGTCAAATCATCAAACAAATCCAAGTGAACAATCAGAATTCCTTCAAATATCGTAAAAAAATCCATCTCCCAAAGTTTTGGATTTTCACTCCTTCGCCAATTTCAGCTCAAGAAGGAATTTCAGGAAATTTCAGGCTAGGCGGATTGAAGCGAGGGAAGCATAGAAATGGCTCAAAAGCTAATCATTCATAGATCAAATAGTCACAAAATTCATGCATACATCATTAAATCTTCCAAATTCATCATAAAGTGCAGAGTCAATAGCAATCAGGTCATGAACTCCCTTCAAATCTCGACAAATGACAGATCCTCAAAAAAATTCGACCAGGCAAGAAATTCCCGAGCTCGGAAATACAAAGATGGAACAGAGAGTTGGTAAATTCTAAAGGTGGCAGACTTCAATGAAGTCAACACCATTCAATTCCAAATCCAAGTCAGGTCGGCACACCAAGTCATCTGAGTTCCCCACTGAGTCGACCATCTAAGCTGAGGCGACCCCACCGAGCTCCCCGAAATGACCCCCGCACTACCACGAGCTTACCAACGCGACTCCATGATAACGTGGTTAACCACGCAACCACGGGTTACCCAACTGATTGCCACGATACCGTGATAAACCGCAACACCGATTGTCAAACCCCCCACCGCGGCACCACGACTAGCCCCACAAACCTGTATGGTACCACGGTAAACCACAACACTGACCAACCAATTTCCCACTACGCCATCACAAGGCAATGAGCTAACCACCATGATACCATGGTAAACCATGGGACCATGGAGCCAACTAACCACCATTAAGGTAATGTGGTTAACCATGACATCGCAGGTCGGCCAGCTAACTGCCACGGTACCGTGGTAAACCGTGACACTGAGAGCCAATTGATTGCCACCGCGACTAAGCAAATAGACCCCTGCAATAACATGGTGACACTGCGGTACCACACCGAAGGCAAAGATCCCCTGTGGTAATGAGGTAAACCAGCCCAGAGGTGACTCAGTAAAATAACTAAGGCAAGAAAAGATTGGAAGAATTTGGGAAGCAAGAATAGTTCATGGGGAAGGGAAATTCTCGAAGGCAGCAAAATCTCTGAATGTTGAGCTCGGCCGAGGAAACGAGGAAGCAGAGGACAACAAAAGAATCGAGGGAAGAAGAAATTTTGTGAAACCCCAAAATCCCCGAGTGTAGAGAAAACCTAGGAATTTCAAGCAACCGAGGAAATCCGGTAGGGACAGAAAATCCCGAAGTCAGTAAAAAACTTGAAATTGACCCCCTAGACTTAGAATTTTTAAAGTGTTAGCACAATAGGGGCATTTTTCCAATAAGATAAGCTTCAAATAACATGGAAAAGGAAACACAAATGCAAGGCCAAGGATCAAAAGGACCAAGGATGAAAAAATCAAGATTTTCAAAGACAAGCTCACTAAGAAGGCCACAGAAGAGAGCCAGAAGACCAGGCAAAAAAGAGGGTCCCTACTTTTAGTGGGGTAGGTGTGCAAAATTGCACAACAAATCTCTCAGAAAACTCAGCTACATACCCCCTAGATCCTGACGTGAACAAGTGGGTACCTATCAAAAACACAAAAATATGCTCTATAAACCATCTCACATCTTTAATTTTTTCTTTATTCATCATGTAGATATACTAATATTGTTCTAGTGTTCTTTATTAAAGGCCCTAGACACTTTAGAACCCTTTTGGGACACTTCGCGAAGAAATAAGACAATTTGCAAAAAAGTGGGACACTTTACGAACAAAAGGGACACTTTGTGAACAAATCAAACACTTTACGAAAAAAGGGGACACTTCATGAACTTTTTTCTAAGATCCTAAATCAACCTAGAAATACATAAAAATCATCAAATAACTATGTAAACACACAATGAAGGTAGAAAAATTGACTCACCTTGTGATGACACTCGCCGCACACCACCTAGTCCCATATCACATCTAGTCTCGTAGTTGTGTAGCCCCATTTGCTCAATGTCTTTCACTACTCTCTTGTCACTCTCATGCTACAAGAAGGTAAAATGAAAAAGTAAGTGACAAATTACTTCGTTTTTATCTCTTTTTCACTCTCATGTATGAAATTAGGGTTTTCCTATCTTCAAGATAATTAAGTCCTTCTTATTCAAAACAACATAACAGGTTCTAGTGAACCACATTTTTGACACCATTTTTTGTGTCAAAATCATACTTCTGCACCTTAAATCATCAATCGTCTATCGCTATGTGGCATGGTACTTGGATATGTCCTACAATATTATTTTCCTTATTCGATGTGGCTAGACTAATACCTTGATTCCACCTTCATAAAGCAAGTGGAATCAAGGGGGGGCATACTTCTACCCTCAAATTTGATTGCTAAAATTTTCATAAGAGGATTTTTGGACAACTAACAAATTCATGTTGTAGGATGTGATTCCTAAAAGATGGAGTTTTATAGATAACTACACTAGAGGCTTCATTCTTCCATCTTTTGAATGAGTATCCTTTTATGAAGTAAAGTGTATTATTTAGAGTCCTTTAGCTTGTATATGCACATAAAGTCATATGGGTGATAAATTGGGGGATAAATGTGTTACCAAAAACTATATACTCTTGAAGAAAGAGGCAATTGTGTGCCTAATTTGGTCCTATTTTAGACAACCTTGCATTAATCACCCTTTAAAATAGCATTTATAGGCCCCTAAGACTAATTATTTTGGACCTTGAGGTTTATTCCACCCATAAATCATATAAATCTTGACAAACAACATTCAAATTATTCAAATTCTAGAAAACCCACCTCAAAAACACCTAGTTGGACTAAATTGCCTAAGGTGGCGACTTAGTCCCTTTTGACGGAATTGTCAATTTTGAGCAGGAAAATAACTCACTTAATTCAAATCTCTTATGGATGTCAGCCTCTTAGTTATAAATAATGGACAATCAGGTATTGATTCCTATAAATATATGTTTTTAGGTCTTTTTTCACAACATTAAGTCATTTTCAACAAACAAATTCAAGAATCAAGTGTTGGATATCTTCCACAAGAAGATTTATTAGTCTATATACAACAAAGTTGAAGCTTTAGGGTAACAAACTAGGGTATTTTCAGGTCTTCAAGCTCACTTTTTGTCCAAGATCTCACATTGCAAAGGGTTGATTATGGATGCCTATGGAGAATCATGGAGAAATCTAGGTTGAGGAGATGCAACTAGCCATCAAATCAATCCTAAGGACTTGTTTTCAAAGTGATTCCATCTTCCATTTTCTTTCTATCTTCAACCTAAGGAAGGTTTGCATGTTATTAATATTGATTTCCAATGTGATGTAGGGTCTCTTGGAATAAATCTTGCATTATTCTATTTTCATTTATGCATCTTATTCTTGCATGTTAGAATAGGGTTGCCTCTTACTTCCTATTTCCTAGTCTTAGATACACTTGGGGCTAGGGCTTTATGCAGATTTCATTATATCTTTTAAGGTTTAAATACCAAATAGGGGTTTGACCAAGGTAAACCCCCCATTAGAAACCAAATTATATTCTATTTTGTAGGTGATTTCACAAGTTTGGATCCAGATTTCAGTCAAAGGATAGAGTGTAGGCTATACGCTTCTATTTCCACTTTTGGATTTTTAGAAAAGCTAGAGTGGACTAAGTCCCCAATAGTGGTGACTTAGTCCCACTTCACATGTTTTTCATAAATTCTTGTAGACTTGGATACGCATTTGACTGAAATAGGCTCCAGAGCAATTTTCCAAATTTAGGACTAAACCAACAAAAGGATGATATGCTAAAAGGGAAAGAGTATTCCCCAGTAGAGTCCTAAGGTTTTTCACCTAGGAGTAAGGTTAGGAAATGGACTCTCTATCCACTTAATGATATACCTATTTGGTGATTGCATTCAAAGGATTATAGGTTGTGAGCTGTGTGTGAATGTGTCTAAGTGTAATAAATTTAAAAAAGAATGATTTGTTTATGCTTAACTATTGAAATGCAAAGTGTTGGAAAACACATAATGATATGAAAACATATACAAAATGATCTAGAAATGTACACTAAACTAAAAAAAATGAAGGTGATAGAATGTGTGCACCTGAAATTTGAAGAAGGATCTATTGGAGGTCTATAATCCTGATGAAAATGTTGCAGAAGCTAAAAGGAACACTTGTGCCAATCTGGGCGACCTAGTCCCAAATCTAATAAAATTGATCTAGAGCCTATTTCTGCCAAATAGGTGTCAGAATATGCAAAAATCATTGAAATACATGTCCAGTGGGACTAGGGTGTCATTATTGGTGATTTATTCCTCTTCTGGATTTCTAGAAATTTTGAAGGTGAAACGTAAGCCCTCGGCTTGCACCTTGGTTCTTCACAAATTTTCAATTCTGAAACTCTTATTTCAAGCCTGAAAGTGACTTTTGGTGGATTTTTGGACTTTGTAAGCAAGGAGAGGTATTCAACAAGCCTTCAATGATCTTCAATGTTCCTAAATCTGCAAATACACAAGGAGAGAAAGAGAAAATGTTGATTTTTAGGGATTGAGGGTTTACCTTGGTGAAACCCCTTTGAGATAACTAAACCAAAATAAATAGAAAATATAAAGCATGCATATGAAACATTGGAATAATGGAGTAAGTTACCTTTCCATGATGAAAGATCTTGTTTTGTTGCAGCAATCATCCCTTGAATGCTTCAGAAAAGATGTCTTGTTGACTTGGAATGCTCAAACCCTAGCTTCCTTGAGAAGGAGTGGGTGAGTGATTGAGAAGAAGAATTAGGGTTTAGAATGAATGGAATTAGGTCAAAATGAGGGGAAAACCCCTTATTTAAATAAATAGAAGTTATGCCCTAATTCTCCCGAAATAACACCATATTGGTTGACCTTAGGGTTTTATAGACAACATCCTGAAAGAATATCAAGTTAAATTTGAATTTTATGTCACATGGGACTAGGTCAACCAAGGTGGCAACCTAGTTGGGCGACCTAGTCCACCTAGACATTTTTCATTTGTTGTAAGAAATTAAAGTGTGATTAATAATTTTTGTGAGGATTATCTCATGAAACACATTGAGGTAAGGCATGTATGTGCATTAAGGGGTCGTTATACAATAAGAAAGGGTTGATAAAGCGATGAAAAGCCTAGGAAAGTGTAAAAATGTTTTACAACACCTTCCAAAACTTTGTCGGAAGGCTCGGAAAGGGGTAAAAAGAGGTTGAAAAAGGTCCCAAATCCATAGGCAAGGGTCCAAATGAGTGAAAAGTTTCAAAGGCTACCCTTTTTATTGACACATTTAGCCCCCACTTTAGTGAGAGGATGAACTTGCTTCAAACTCACACTAAATTAGCCCAATGGAGATGGTGAAGAATGACAAAGAAGAAGGAGGTGGTCAAGCCCCCAGGATTCAAGATTCTAAGTCAACTCAACATTAGTGCAAAAAGACACATTCTATTGAGAACTGATGCCTCAATTACCAGCTCGAACCTCCATCAAAAAAAGACTTGGCAAAAAATTCACTCTTTCAGCCTTTACCACCATACCACAGCTACCTTATGCTCTGCTCTAGAGGTACCATGGTGAAGGGGTCAGCGGTTACCTCCTTACCATGCACGGTCTCTTCCCTCACCGCGGTGGCCATGGTGGAGGGCTTGCAATGAAGGCTCAATGGTTTACCGCCCTACCGCAGTAGTCACTCTTTGTGATTGCAGTGGGCACGATAAACCATGACCCTGACCATTGGTGGTCTGATGCACCACCACCGCCTTACCATGATTGGCTATGGCCATCACTGCAGTGGCTATGCTGAAGCCACCAGCAGTGGCCTGGCGGTCACCACTCGACCGCAGGTGGTGAGTTGACTCACTGTAGTGGCCGTAGTGAAGCTACCAATGGTGAGCTTGGTGGTTACTGCCCCATTGTGAACGGTGAGTTGGCTCTCCTCGATGGCCACAATGAGACCCCCAGCAGTCACCACCCTACTGTGGGGTGGCCTGGCAACCTCCGTGGTAGTGTGGTGAGACCGCTAGCAATCTTCCAAGCCAGTCACCGTATTACTATGGTCTAGTAAGACGTGCTTAGAGGTAGTGCGGGAAGGTGCGACAGAGCTTGGAGAAGTCATGGGTGAGCTCAAACGAGCTCACCGCCATACCACAACGAGCTTGAATGAGCTCAACAGTAGCACTGTAAGAGCTCGGATGAGCTTGGAGCTCGATCAACCAAGTTGGACTGGATGTCAAAAGTGATAGACAAATGATAGGTAGGCACATGGCAAGTTAACTGCGATCTGATTGGTCAAAGATCGAAATAGTGAAAGGTAGTTATTGCAGGCCGATTTCTAGCTGATAGAAAGAACCCGATTAAGGCATAAATTAATTGCCTAGGTGGCTCGATGCAATCTGAGAAGATTGGTTACTTGTTTGAATGAGCATTGCAACATGGTTTAAGTCCTATGATTGGTTGGAACATTAAATGGGATGTATGACTTTGTAAGTTGAGTACATTATATATGTAAACCAAGAGGTGATGGGTTGGAAAGTAGTGATTCATTGTATACTTTGAAATGAAGTATTGTAACAGTGAGAGAATAACTTGAATGTTGTTGTGAGATGATTAGAGAGTGAAGACTGAATAATTTTGTATGTAATATTTCATTGTTGTAATACAAAATTGTCTTTGCTTGGTGTGGTGGTTTTTCTACCTAAAATTTTTTTCCCACATAAATACAGTGTCAATCTATGAATGTTTTTTTTTTGTTATCTCTTTTATTCTGCATGTATTCATCTCAGTAGTTTTAGAAGCTATTAGAACTCATTTTTTCTCTTCTCCTCTATTGTATTAGTGTTAAGGGAATTTATTTTGCATTGTTGGGTCCATAGATCCATCCCTATTTTCCCTTCACATTCAAGGGTGAATCCATTACAACAAGATGAGATAAATGATCATGCAATGACAAGAACTAGAATGAAGAGAAAAGCGAAAGTGAAAGGTTGGATCAAGCTTTGACCATTTGTCCAGCTAGTTGTCGATTAGATCCAAGTTGTTTGTCCAAAAGGAAAAGTGTACTCACTCTGGGGTGACAATAGTTTTGGTTTTCTACCAAGTGAGAAGTCCCAAAAGGTGGCTATGGGTAAAGTCATGCAACTTGGGCTTCCCACTCAAACCATATCAAAGTTATACCTTGTGATAACTTTGAGAAGGCTCCACAAAAGGAAATGATGTTTGGAATGATTTTTTTCAAAGGTATTTAGCTTAGTTCATGCAATGTCTCATCTTAAGGAACATCATGTGTAATGTGTCCAAGAGAGGAAAAGTGCAAATGGACTCATCTTGTATGCAAGAGATCAAAAACTCATCTTGTATGTAGATGTCTCATCCTGAGCAACATTATACCTAATGTTTCCAAGAGAGGGAATCAAAAGAAAAATAAAATTACTCAATTAAATGTGAGTGGTAATTTATTCCCCCACTTAAAAGGAATTACTAAACACCATTCTATGAGAAATTTCTTTTAAGTAGTAGAAGAAGAAGACATGAGAGCTTGTTTAGAAAGCCCTATGCCAAGTCATATGTTTTTTGAGAAGCTTCATCATGAAGATGGGTGTATGTCACATGTGAGTCAACTTAAGAAATGTCATCCACATCCCAAAATTTCTCTTATATGTTCATGAAAGGTTAATGACTGGCCAAAAGAGACAACAACAAATGAGGGAAGAGGCTAACTAACCCCTTTCCCCCACTTAGTGTAGGACAAGAGTGAGCCAAAAGGATTGAGGAGATGCAAGGTTGAGTGAATATTGGTACCAATTAGAGGAATGAGGTGTCCCCACATGAGGGAGAGCAAAAAAATCCTTAAGATGTTGAATTCTACTACTCAAGGCCTTACACTCATTAGTGTGATGACCATGAACTCAGTGGTAGGCATAAAAGGAATGTTTGTGGGAACATTTCTTTCAAGTTCTTGGAGGAAGGGATATAAAGTGATCTTGGAGGAATCTCAACAAGATAGCCTCTTGATCAAGGGGAGAAGGTGTTCCTTTGGTTTGTGATAAAGAAAAGTATTGCTTAGTATAGGATGTCATACTTACGCAAGGGACTTGAGATTGTGAGATTTTGTATGCTCCTTTAGAGGAGTGTGTAAAATCTGAATCAGTAGTGTTATATGTGAGATGACATTGTCAGTAAGCAAAGAGTCCTTTGTTAGTTTCAAAGGAGCAATTTCTAAGGTTGAAATAGAAGGGTGATGAGGGATACGTTTGGTGTGAGAGGAAGGCTTGGCGATTTCGATTAAAGGAAAATAACCAAGACCATGATGTGTTGTTTGCATGTTAGGCTCGATAGGGTTGCAGATACCTTGTTCGCTAGCACCACAACCATTTCCATGATAGCCAAATTTTTTCATGAGATCATAACCTTTTCCATAAATATTTTTCAACTTTTTTCGGTTGGGTGTTTGTTCACTATTTTCATTCGTGGCTAAAGTAGATGAGGTGGATGCTTGTGAAGGATCAGCCGAGTCTTGTGTTGACAATACTATGTGTCCCTTTTTAGAGTCTTTGTGTATGATCTTGGATTATCCTAGTAAAGGAGGTCTAAAGTTTAAGGAACCCCAATCGTCATCTAAGAGATTCATGATTTGCTCAAGATGTTGTGCTTTATTCATTTGTTGTGTGGGTTCCACTCAGATGGTGGGTGTTAAGGTGTTGAAATGATTATCTTTGGATTGCTCAACGTTTATGCAACTGTTAGGTTCAAGATCAGCATCGAGTGTGTACACTTTGTTGTTATATATGTACTTCATCTTGTGATGAAGAGTGGGAGGAACTCCATTCATAGCATGAATCCATGGTCTACCTAAGAGAAGACTATATGAAAGTTCACGAGTAATAACATGGATTTTTGTGTCCAATGTGGCCATTCAAACTATAAGAGATATAGTGATCACATCGAGTGATTGCTTAGTGATGTTTTCAAATCCTCAAATAGAGAGAGAACTAGGTTGGATGTTTGATCAATCTATGCCAAGCCTATCCAAAAGTCTCACACTACACACACTAAGAGAAAAGTCAATATCTACAAGAGTTCTCTTGATCCCTTTTGTTTTGTATTGAGAGATTATTATAAAAGCTTCATTTTTTTTTGCAAATCCAAAGGAGGGAGCTCACTTTGGTAAAAAACAATATCATCATTAATTCCATGAATAATAGCTGCTATATCATTTGATTTCTCATTAGAAGGGACAAGAACTTGTTGTAGGGCATTCTACATCATGTTGTGGTAGTGGGGGGAGGCTTGAATAAGGTCCCATAAGGAGATCTTAGTGGGAGTATTCCTTAGTTGATAAACAAGGTCATAATCCCTAAGAATGGAATTTAAATGAGGGGTAGAAGGTATGATGGGATTAGGCGAACGTAAGGATGTTGAGGGTAGTGGTTATAGTCGTGGATGGTTGCGGGTGTAATGTGTATGAGCAACAGTATTATGACTCGGTTGTTGTAAAAGATTATGGGTGGGTCGGTACAGGATGAATTTGGGTTTGGTTTGCATTGAGGGTTTATGGGAAGGAGGATACAGGATGAGTTGAGATTAAATAGTATTAACATCCTTGAGCAGAACAGGCCAAGGTTGTCTCTTTATTTGCTTCTAAATATGTGATATTTTCATTGTTAATGGTATCCTTATTATGTATCATGATATCCTACCTAGGAGGAAGGGGTTTAAGAGAACCACAAACTGACTGTGGTTGAAAATCAAAGGTTGGTTCTTCTAAAATAGCCTCATCACTAATAGGGGAAGGATCAATGATGGAATGATTATGCTCAATAAGGATTTGTTTAGATGAAGGAGGAAAACTAAGATGTTGATGAACTTCACTAATTGTTTTTTCTAACAACAAAGTAGTTTCTTCCCAACAAGGAGAAATACTAGGAGAAAGACAAGTGTTATTGTCATGATTATCTATGTTTGTGTTGTCTTGGTCATGAAGTTCTTTTCCACTAAGAGAGTTAATAGGAGAGAAACAACTAGGATTCACATAACTCTGATTGATTGGTTCTTCTAACAAAATATCTTCATCACCAAGGGGAAAGATATTAGGAGAATAACTAATATGATTGTTAGGAATGTCCAAGGTTATTTCTTCGTCCACTACAAGATTCTCATAGGGAGCAGAGATTAAAGTTTTCTTAGCATATCTAGTTATGTAAGTGACTAACATTGTTTGAATAAAAATGAAAAGTACATGTAACCATTCTATGCAATGTTTCAGCAATATAAACAATGTATATGCAATAATACAAGACATTTTTATCCAATATATGCTAAGCTTTAAGAATGTAAATAACGTACATGCTAGAATGAAAAACACTTTTAGCAAGCTAATGCAAAGTTTTATGAATATAAACAGTGTATAGACAAAAGTGAAAATTACTTTTAATAATGTGATGCAAAATTGCAGAAATCTAAGCATTTCCAAATCTAATGATGAAATGATTTTAAGAATGACCATCCTAAAATGGTGATTTTGAGCTAGAAAGATAAAACCTATATTCCTGAAACTTGTTAAACTTATAGTATATGATACTAGGATCCTAAGAAAGCATAGAAATGAGGTTTTTGGTGTTGTGATAGACACTGAAAAATCTAGAAAGGGACTAGGGTGCCCAAAATGGAAAATTAGTCCTAGTTAGGGTTTTTTTCAAAAAAATTAGAAATTTGCAACTGTTTAAGATGGGTATGATGTTAGATGACTAGAAGGATGAAGGTAGGTGTAAATTTGGGATGAATGATAATCATTTGAGATGAAATAATTCAAAATATATACACTTCCATGCATGCAAAAATGTGAAACCCTAAGATGCAAATGAAACAATGCAAAATGCAATGCAATGCAAGCCTAGGATGAAGAGGGACTCTAAATCAGAAAAGAAGGGTGCAAGACTATCGGATTCACCAAAATGAACCAACAAAAAGATGATATTCTAAAAGGAAAAGAGTACTCCCCAATAGACTCCTAGGGTTTTTCACCTAGGAGTAAGGTTAGGAAATGGACTCTCTTTCCACTTAATGATATACATTTTTGGTGATTGGATTCAAAGGATTGTGGGTTGGAAGGTGTGTGTGAGTGTTTATAAGTGTACTAAACTGAAAATATAATGATTTGTTTATGCTAAACTATTGAAATGTAAAGTTTTCAAAAACACATAATGATATACAAACATATACAAAATGATATACAAATGTACACTAAACTAAATAGAAATGAAGATGATAGAATATGTGCACCTGGAATTTGAAGAAGGATCTATTGGAGGTATGGAATGCTAATGAAAATATTGTAGAAGGCAAAAGGGACACTTGTGCCAATCTAGGCGACCTAGTCCCAGATATGAGAAAACTAGTCTGGAGCCCGTTTCTGCCAAATGGGTGTCTAAATATGCAAAAAACACTGAAATAAATGTCCGGTGTGACTAGGTCTCCATTGTTGGTGACTTAGTCTTCTTCTAGATTTTTGGAAATTCTGAAGGGGAAACAGAAGCCCTCGAGTTGCACCTTGGTTCTTCACAATTTTTTGCCTCTTAAACTCTAATTTTTCAGGCCTAAAATTGACTTTTGGTAGATTTTTGGACTTTGCAAGCAAGGAGATCCTGTGTTGTTGTAGTAATCAACCCTTGAATGCTTTAGAAAAGATGCCTTGTTGACTTGGAATGCTCAAACCGTAGCTTGCTTGAGAAGAAACGTTGGGTGAGTGATTGAGAAGAGGAATTAGGGTTTAGAATGAATGGAATTAGGTCAAAATGAGGGGAAAAACCCTAATTTATAGAATTTATTCCCTAATTTTCTTGAAATAACACCATATAGGCCGACCTTAGACTTTTAGAGACAACATCTCGAAAGAATATTAAGTTAAATTTGAATTTTATGCCACATGGGACTAGGTCGGCTAAGGTGGCGACCTAGTCCACCTGGGCATATTTCATAGTGTTATGCCTTGCATAATCACCCCATCTTAACTTTGGTTAAAATGGGTCCCCCTTTATTTTTTTTGTCCATGGTCTTTTTTTCAAGACTTAGGAGTTGTTCTTTTTCTCCTAATTCTTTGATTTTCTTTTTCTCTAGTGGAAGCAAAACCAAAACAAAATTTGAATTTGTAACTTGCATGGGTTCTATATCATGATTTAGTTTTGACACCACTCCCATTTGTTTTCTTTTGTTTTTATCATTTCTATTTGTTTCATTTGGGATAGGATTTTCCTTGGTCCCGCTTCCTTTCTCATTTGTTGTTTTGTCATGCTGATATTGTTTTCTTTTGATAGGATCAGATCCAGATCAGATTTTGAACTCAAAATTTTACAAACTTCAAAGTTCATTTCGCATTCCGTCTCTACCCCCTCTTTTTTTTTTTTGTCTATTTGTTTTGTTTTGGGCTCGGTTCCTTTGGTCCCAAGCTTTCCTTGTTGTCTTTCTCATTCCCTTTCGTTCTTTGCATTTTTTATTTGTCTTTGGCAAAATCGGGAACTTTGCGAAAGTTTCCTAACCAATTCTAATCTCGATTCCACCCACATCCCCTTGTCATCTTCTTTCCCACTTTACTTCTATTACACGATAGTTATGTGCTTCTTCCCAATTTGATTCTATGCCTGACCAAGCTAGTATGCCTTGCATAACTACCCCATCTTTCACTTTGGTCAAAATGGGTCCCCCTTTTTGTTTCTTGTCCTTGGTTGTTTTCGTTTGAGACTTAGGAGTTGTTCTTTTCTCCTAAGGATTTTGTCTTTGTTCTTTTCCTCTAGTGGAACTAGAACTAGAACCAGACCTTTACTTGGAACCTATTTAGGTTCCATTTCTTAACTTAGTTTTGATCCCACTCCCACTTGTTTCTTTGTGTTTCACTTTTTTGTCAGTGTTGTTTTCCTTTCACGGGGTCGGATTTGGAAAAGATCTTGAACTTGAAACTTTAACAATTTCCAAGTTTTGTTCATGTCCTGCCTCCACATCTACCTTTGTCTTTTGTATGTTTTGTTTTGGCTTTGGTCCTTCTGATCTCGTCTCCAACTGCTTGCCTTTCTTTCATTGTTTTTCTTGTTTTCTTCATCCTTGGTAGAACCAGAACTGAAACTGGAATCAAAACCAAACCGAGAACTTGTTGAAAGTTCCCTGGCTGATTCGATCTTGATCCCACACCTTCTTTCTCATTTTTTTTCTTTGCTCTACTTCAGTTACATGATGGTTATGTGCCTATTCTCATCATGATCCTGCGACCAACCAACCACATTAATGACATTAGTTAAAGACCCTCCACATGCGTGAAATTGAATTAAATCTTAATTAAGATTAATTTTCTTGTTATTATTATTGTTTTAAATAGTGATATCGAACCAGAGCTGAGAAAGAAAAGGAGGAGCATGATTTGGTCAGGGAGAAAACATCTGAGTGTGGATTTGGATCAAGTTTCAACTTGTTGGGTAGCATTTTGAGGTAGGTGGGTTTCTCTTTCACTTTATTTCTCTTGTCATTTTGTTCGTCATGTGTTCTTCATGCTGTAACAATGGGTATTTTTTTAGGGTTAGCAATATCACATGTAGAACATAAAAAACCAAAGTAATAATGAAGTGCAAAGGAGTAGATGAAACAATCTCACCAGAATGTCTTCATCCTCCATGACTAACCTCCATTATACCTTCTCAACTTGCTGAAATATATTGTTTCCACTTCCATAATAACAACATGGAATTCATGACACTTGTCCTAAGTCCTGTCAATTCCTGCCATGGTTAGCATTTGGTTGACATCATCCCTTGCATATCCTTTCCTTTTGACTGGTGCCTGCCTATCTCCATATCATTAGACTCGAGTAGTCCCTAGTTTGTCTGGGGACAAGCCTTAATCATGTAACTATAGTGGGTGTCGCACATGATCCGAAATTCGTAAAAGTCGTGAACAAATCTTAAACATCTAAAAAAAGTCCTGAAAAAAATCATAAAAATTGTATAAAGTCTTGAAAAAAGTTCTAAAAATTGTATAAAGTCCTGAAAAAGACCTAAAATTGAAAAAAGTCCTCAAAAAATAGAAAAACATCCAAATCAATGTCAAAATCCGAAAAACAGCGTCAAATTAATATCTTTTCAATCCAATCTATCACGTCAGTCAATCTTTTGTCCATGTCTGAACTACGTTGTCTCTACGCATTTGCTACGTAGGCAAGATTCATCCTTGAATCTCCAAGACATTAGGTCAGTCTTTCTAGGTTTGTTAAAATAAAATCATGATTCAAACTTATGTCCTTTGGACAAATTCATTGGTTGTGTCGAACTACGAGGTCTCTGAGTGCATGACGTAGGCAATGCCATCAATCGATGAGCCCCCGAGGCCACACTAGGTCAATCCATTAGGGTTCATGGCACAAAATTTTCCACACACGTCAAATTTTCTTCAAATCAAGCAAATATTCCATCAATCACGAGCAAGCAATCTATCAACAATCTATTTCATCAATAGTCTCAGTGAATTCAACATATCAACAATTGATTACATGGCATTACTAATATGTTGAATTAACTAAGATTGTTGATGAAATAAACTGTGATAGATTGCTTGCTCATGATTGATGGAATATTTTCTTGATTTGAAGAAAATTTGATGTGTGTGCAAAATTTTGTGCCATGAACCCTAATGGACTGACCTAGTGCAACCTTGGGGGCTCATCGATTGATGGCTTTGCCTATGTCATGCACTCAGAGACCTCATATTTTGACATGTGTCATATCCATTGGCTTCCTCATCATAAATCTGAGGGCAACCATATATTTCAGCAAGTTGAGAAGGTATAATGGAGGTCATTCATGGAGCATGAAGACATTCTAGTGAGATTGTTTCATCTATTCCTTTGCACTTCATTATTACTTTGGCTTTTTATGTTTTGCATGTGATATTGCTAACCCTAGAAAAATACCCATTGTTACATGTGCATGCGCAATATTTCTCATGGATCTTTACTTTTTGTTTCATTTTGTGTTCGTTCTCTTGTTTTTGGTTTTATTTTGTGTTTGGTTACATCCATACCACTATCCCCTAGCTTTGTTTAGGGTGTCATTTTCTAAGGATTTGAAGGTTCCTAAAAGGTCTCCAATCTATTGATTCAATTGTCCAAACCTTTTTTTTTGTGTGTTGGCTCGATGATTTCCATGTAGGATTTTGATGCCCTAATTTCCTAAGTTGACAAGTTAAGTAAGCTAGGGTTTCCACACCTCATTTCAATTTAAAATTGTGCCCTAGTTACTAGTTTCCCCTCCATCATATGAGGGATGAATTTGTGCTATTATTTTAAGCCTCCTTGACTCATAATGTGACCTGGTTAAAAACAAAATCATTACGAGTGCTTAGGTAAGGCGATGTTATGCTTGATGATAAACAGCGGAGTCAGATCAAGGAATGGATTCAATCCATAAAAATTGTTGGTAATGTTTTGGATTCGGTTCTAAACCTGCTCCCGATGAGCTTTTGGCTAATTTACCTTCTTTACTCTAGTGGAAGTAGAGTAGGAATGGGGATCATGATTTGGAGCTTCCTAATGTATCAAGTCTAGTTTTTTATTCGATCCCGGTTCCAATAACCATGCCAACTCTAGTCCCAAACCTGACATATAGTTCATTTCGGTCTCGATTCTGAGGATGACTTTGGTCCCGACCCCACCAATACTTAATTCTTTCTAATGATGTTCATATCTTGGTCCCAACTCTAGTGAATGGTAAATTTTGCAAAGTATGTAGAGACTACATGAAGAATCATAGAGTAACATGGAAGGTGAGCTTTCTAATACTGGTTTTTATAATTTGCATGGATCCAATCATGGGTTGTCATGCAGGAAGTGAACGATGTCAGGAACTTCACAGATGGAAGGCCAATATGCAAAAAGTTCAAATCAAGTAAAGCCTAAAAAGATAAAGGTGGAACAACTACCTTATATAATGAGATATAAATATTGAATGATCACTCCCATAGATATCAAGTTAGATTCAAGGTAGGCAGACATCACAGACACCAACTTAGGAATATTTGATTGTGAAGAACTGACTGAAGAAACCTTTGTAGATCAATTTACTAGGAAGACATAAAGGATACTTCAATTTGGAATTTCTCATGTCACATTCTTTCCTTTGTTAGTCCAATGCCCAAAGCTCATCTTAGCTACAACAGGAGCCTATAATGCAGTGTCAAGGAAATGCATGGACCAACAAGGAAATTTTATAATCGACTTATCCCCACAAATGATGAGACTGATGTTTAATGCACCTACTCTGAAGAATCCAAGGTTGTTGATAGAGGCAGATGCATTGCAAAGATTCAATGAGAGAAAAGATGTCAACAGGAACCACATGAATAAGAAATGGTTAAGGACTGAAAATAAATTCCTAACTAAGATGCCTAACTATCCAAAAAGGGGATATTTCAAGAATAAAGTCAGTGACCTAATCCTGATGCTCTCTAGAGTGTTTGCGAAAATGGACTCTACATACTTCAAGGAGTGGATGTTCCCATTTATTGAAGCTATCTTTGATGGCACACAAAAATTTGATTGGTGTATGATTTTTTCTGACAGTTTGCACAATAATATGATAAATGTAAGGCAAACAAAGAACTTGTATATGAACTCTTATGCCATATATGCAACTGCAAGGATGGATATCTTCCCATGGTTGAATGCAGTAGGAGTGTTGGGAGAAGCTCCTAGACAACAAAAGGTATGGAACCATTCTGATCAACTAACTTTGGAGACATCAAAAGAACACTATAGGAGAGTCAATGATTCATTTTTGTATGTTATTATAAATCAATTGACTGGTGATGTTGGTTTCAGATTAAGTAGGGATGTCATGGTAGTCATTGCTAAATGGGAACATTGGTATATCCAATACCCCAAGTTCTCCTACTTCAGGTTAGTGGGGTTTGATGGACATCCTCACCTACTACCAAGGTGTTGCACTAATAGGATGGTCCTCATGGATTTAATATATCAAGAATTGGGAGTTAACAAAAAATTCAGTCACAAGCACAAAATGGGGTGCCATAAGCTTCCCATGAAGTTGGAAGAATATTTTTGTCTTCATAATGTGGCTGCAAAAGTAGTATGTGAAGAGTTGAGCTACTTCAAGTTGGGACTCTACACATCTCAAAAATATTTTGACCCAAAGCATAAGATGAATAAGTTGCTTCCTGTTGTGTTTGAGAAGCACTACAATTTGTTAGAAGATTTTTGGTGGGATTTGCATGATGAGTATGATGTGAGGAGGATAAATTATGAAAGAATCCCCATTCCTTGGATGATTGAATTTGGATTAAAGGAAGATTTTCTCGATACATTGTAATATGATGGTGTGAATTTTGATCGAGCATATGAAGTTGAAAAGATTGGGACCGAGGACTTAGCCCCCATCAATTGGGAGGAAAAGGAATCCATTGACATCAAGCAGATTTCTAGGACTGTATTGGATAGAAGTATCCAATGGGTGATCATGAGAATAAAGGAACCAAAAGCTCAAGGTTCAAAGAAGATAAAAGTAGGGGAAACTAAGGGTTATCAAATAACCAAAAGGAGAGAAGCCCACAAAGAACAAGTGGAGTATCCTTCTCCCATTTCTAGAGGGGATACTATTCCTGAAATACTTGCAGAAGAAGCTCCTGAAGCACAAGGTATGGAGACCTCAACACTCGGTGAAGGCTCCTCTTCTCAGCCTCCTCTCACTCAAGAACCTAGTGAAGAAGTACCCATGGGTAGTCTTCATGAGGAAGGAGAAACACTAAAAGGAAAAGGGCTTGAGGTTGAAATTCATGACATTGACACAGATTCAGAAGAAACACATTCTGATGATGAGATTGCTAAAGATGTGTCTACTCAAAATTTTGAGGAAGAACATTTTGTCACCCCGTAAGATAATTGTAAGTTGTTTGAAGATGCCAAAAAATAATTTGACGCTAAGGCACAAGCTAAGGAATTAGCAAAACAGTAAAGAAACGGATGCAAGCGCAAAAGATGAGGCATGGGCTAAACAACAACAAGAATTATAAATCAAGGCCAAGGCTGATATACTTGCTAAACAACATGAGTTGGAGGCCATTGCAAAATTTTAAGAGTTGGCAAGGAAACAAAAGGAGAAGGAGGATTTGTTGCTATAATAAAGGGAAGCTGAGAAAAAGGCTAAGGAAGAGAGAGATAAGTTAGCATTGCTTCAAAAGATTCATGAGATGGAAGAAGAGAAGGACTAGCAAAGAAGAAAGAGAAGCCCTTGAGGCTAAGTTTAAAGTAGTTGAAGAGGCTCGAAGGAAGAAAGATGAGGAAGAATTGGAGTGAAAAAGAATGTGAGAAGAGTAATAAGCTATAACTAATCAGGAGGCAACTAAGATATGGGCAAGGGTAAAGGAGTTGAAAAAATAGAGAGATTCTATTGGAGGAGAGGATATTAGAAGAAGAACAACTAGTGAAAGCTGAATAGGAAAAAAAAGCAAAGGAGAAAGCTGAAAAATTGGCAAAGGAGAAAGCAGAGAAAGAGAAATAGTAAGAGGTTTACTCCCAACCCAAGCCAACAATTTGGCAGCCTCTTTCTCTTACCATCTATTCTTCTACATAGATGACGACTCCCCCTGTTTCTCCTACATGGCTAAAGCTCAATCTTGAGAAGAAGCAGATAGTGCAACCACAACCCCTTGATTCAGAGGATGTTAGAAAGGAAATAGGAAAAGAGAGGCTGAAGAAGACAGCTAGGGTTCTTCATTCCACAAGGCTAATAGATGCTGGAGAAATTGTGGCTAAATGTTCTATCCCTATGGTTGAAAAAGGTAAGAAAGACATGCAAATAGGTGATTACCAATTAGGCATTGTTAATCTGGGAAAGCCCACAAGAAATCAACAGATGAATTTGATTGATATTGTGGCTTCTTCTACCAAGTCAACTATGATCGAGGGCAAGAAAAATAAATATGAGCTTAAGTCCCAAGTTGATCAACTACATATGTTTCTAAAGGATCTCTCTTCTTCTATTTCTTCACAGATAGCTGCTCCAAAGACACCTATTCTGATGAAGAAGAAAGATGTTGATAATTTAATTGAAATGAGGAATAAGGTACAAATGATGGATAGATGGATTAATAAGTTGAACCAAGAAATAGAATATTTACTTGTTGAAGGTTACAGGGTTCATAAAGAAGCATTGGAACTAGTTAATATAGGTTACACATGTTGAAACTCTTGAGAAACAAGAATAAGAATATGTAGGGCATGGGAGGAAATTGAAAGATATTAATAAGCTACCCAAGCAAATTTTGTTGGAACAATCCATCCTTGATGAAGATAATGCATATTTTGTGGAAAAGACCATCAACATCATCAGATTTAGGTCTTCGTTCATTTTTACTCACAAGAATGAGGTGCAACAGGTCGGAAAAGATCTTAATGTACAAATTGAAGAATTAGGAGCAAGTATTACTATACTTGTCAATGAGGATACTCTTCAAACAAATGGCCTCCTCGATAAACTAAAGGAAAGACAGAATGGTAGATTTAAAGAAATGATGCAGAAAGGGGATGATGATGAAGTTGATCTTGCAATAGATATGCTCATGGATGCTAAGCAAGAACTCAAGGCTGCCAGAAGGGAACTCATCAAGCTTAAGGATATGACAGAATTTGCTTCTTCTGAGTTAGCAAGAATATAATTTGAAGACAACTGGGTGGATGGGCTTGATACAGATATGCTTCAATAGGTAATCACCAATTATGATGAGTATATGAAGTAGCAGAAAATGCAAAGTTAAGGTTGCTACACAAAGTTATTTTTGTAGATCAACATCAAGGAGACACGCTTGACTGGATAGTTTCCCTTTTCCATTTTTCTAGATTATGACATCAATTCCAAAATAGAGATCTCAGCAAGTTCTCCTATCCCTTCTTGGATGTGGGTTTTGACAAGGAGTCTTTAATCAACAACTGAAAGATTAGAATGAAGACTCTTCTTACATTGTTCAAATCACCTCATGATTTATGGATCTGGTTTGTGATGAGAGAGATTGGTGCTAAATAGGTTTATAAATACAATTTCTCTCCATTTTGTAAAGGTCGGCTCATTGAAGCAACATTAGCCACCTAAAGGAGACTTAAGATAGTTTACAATTTTAGAAACCCTCTTTTATAGTTTATGCAAGATACTTGGATACATTTTTCTTAATAGGTTTTAATACAGTAATGCTATTTTCTGAATTAGTGAATGATAAGGTTGATGAATTATATTTATTCGTATGCCACTGAATGATGTCCCTAATTTTTTCTTATTTCATGAGAATCAATAGAAGAAACCGAATTTAAGACTATTTCATTGAATTATCTGTGAATGGAATTCCTTTATGTTTGTTGATCTATGAATTTCGGTGATGAGCTAGTGATGTGTTACTGTTTGGTTTTGAAGTTAGTACTAATGAATGATTGTACGTCCTAAATTAGCAATGTGAATGAATATAATGGTGTAGAATAGTCAGTGGATTGTGTCATTTCATAGTTTCTTAGTTACCTAAAAGGCTCATTATGAAATTTTTATGTCTGAATTGAAAGGAGTTTACATTTATGATTTTTTGTTCCACACTTTGATCTATATTTTTCTATTTATTTTCACCCCCCAAATATTAGATTAGTTCATATCATGTAGTTTGTGTCTTTTACCAGTAGGCCCCTTGAATATTACAGTTACATGGACTATTGGATGAAACAACACAGTTGAGAACCAACTACAGAGACCTTGGAAGATAGGTGGTTTTAGATCACTTATATTTTTTAGGAGAAATAGAGTAGAAATATTCTTTTTAAAGTTATTGTTCTATTTTGACCATCAACTGAATTGGTGCTAGAAGGAAGGCCTGAAGGAACAAACTGGAGTGAATCAAGTCATTTTCACTTGAAAGGTTCAGAAGAATTCTTGGATCTTCTACAAACCCAAACCCATTTATCGAACTTCGAACACCCACTAGGCCCAGAACTCATAGGGCTTTAACACCACCACCCACTCCACTTGGATTCCCAATGATTGTAATGCTAGCACAACCACCTCTACCTAGACCCATGGCATTCTTTGCCAATAACCCTTCACCATTGGGAGTCATTCCTGGTGGTATCCATGAGATTCCTATGAATCCTGAAATGTTTTGTCCCAAGTACTCCCATGGAGAGTCTAGAAGTGCCAAAGAACACATACACGCATTCAAAAATGCTTGTACATGGGTCCAAATAGCCCATCATGATGTTGCATGTAGATTTTTTCAATATTCCTTAGGGGATATGGCATACAATTGGTACTTGGACTTACCCATTGGATCTATTCTAAGTTGGGAAAACCTAGAGGATGCCTTTATCAATCAATTTCGGGTTTAAGTAGATCACACTATCTTGTAACATCAATTTTCCATGATAAGGAAGGAACCACACAAGCCTTTACTTATCATTAACACTAATTTTTAATGGATGTATAGATGGTTGCAGGATCCATATCTGGTGGCAGAGAATATGGCCATTGGGTCTTACCTAAAAGCAATAGACCCATTGATTGGCTTGTTTCTCTAGAGAACATACCTTGAAGTGGAAATCAATTCATGGTCCAAGGTTTATCAACTTGCCATCCAATTGCAACAAAAAATTAGCTTACAATCAAGTAGCCTTGGAGCCATTTTTCCTCTCTTAGGTTACCATCCAATGCAAACTCCACCCCCACTATTTAATTTGATCCTAGGTATGTCTAACTCTGCTTATGGACCTTCGGTTGAATTATAGAATTCCCCACAACCATGGGTTAATGGAGGAATTATAAATCCATCCCAATAGGCCTAGAATTCCCATAATCCTACCAGAGGATCCAATCCTCCAATTCACTCACCTATTGTGAATTTTGTACAAAGTGAACGCACCACCCAGTTGACCTCTGAGGTAGAAACTTTGAAGAAAACCCTATCCCAGGTAACAAATTAAATGGACTAACTTAAGTTGAACCCTTCCCAAGGCCAAAACCAAAACCAAGGTTACCAAAACAAAGGTTATCAGAACTAGGGAGGGTTTTTGAATCAAAATTTCAACCAAAACCAGAGGAATTACCAAGGCCAAAACATCCCTAATCTGAACTACCAAAATTAGAATAGGGGATACAATCAGAGGTCAAACAACAATAGGCAGTGGAATACCAGATCGAATAACAAAGGGGTATCCCACAATTATCAAGCTAATGATGACAAGCCTCACATCTGAACCTAATGAAAAACTGGCGTAGGTTGCACGATACGGCTTCACATTTTGAAGTCAATTTCCTTGAGATAGAGAAGGTCATTAAGATAACACAAGTTAATTCCTACCCACCACATGGAAATCCTAACCAAAGTGGTGGGTTAGTGGAGGTAGCCATGATTTTTGAAACTATTGATGAAGTATACCAATTTCCTATGCAGGGAGAGAACGAGCCTGAGGAAGACACGTACAATGCTTAGGCCTTTCAAACTAAAGAAGGCCATTTCCTAAGAAATTAGAATAATGGCCCATTCACCACATCTGCCCCTCCAAATACTATAGTTCCACCTAGCCAGAATGCAGACAACAACCCACCTCCACCCAAAGGCCCCCCCGAATTCCAGAATAAAGGTAGAAGCAAAGGACCTCATTTTCATTCTTTGACATCTTCAAGTGGTACCCTGCCCAATGCAACATCGTGTTGAGAGATTTGGAAGAAGCAGATCGGTCAAAAGGAAAAAGTAAGGTGACTCTAACCAATGAAATGAACACGGCCCTATACAAAGGAAACATAGGAACTAAAGCATTCATGTTAAGTTTGAGGTTCTTTCGGAAGAATCTACACAATTCCCTCTTAGATTTTGGAGCCTTAGGTAACGTCATTCCCTTTTCCATTTATAAAAATTTAGGGTTAAGTCCAATTCAAACCCATAAAAAGATAATACAACTAGACAAAACTGAGGTTAATGTAGTAGGGGAATTAAAAATTATTTATGTACAAGTTGGATGAGACCCATGGATACAAACTTATATGGATATCCATGTATTTGATATCCCTGAGACATGCGGCTTGCTTCTAAGCTGAGATTTAATGAAGAGTATTGGGGGTTATTTATCCTTAGAATTTTAACATATGTGGTTGCCATGGAAGGGAGTAGCAACACAAATTAGGATTGAAAGTGAGCCTCACCTCAAACACATGATCACTAAATATGATTGTCCTAATGAGGTATCCTATTTTGAAATAGAGATAGGAGTATATAAGAGTGCAGAGATCATGACCTTTTCAGTATTCAATCCTGATATCCTACAACCTCTAGAACATAGTGATCCAATGAGCACTATTAACCAACAATTTTTTATTAGAAGGTTACAACATGATAGGATGATTCCGAGAGAAGAGGTTGATCTATGGAGTTTGTTACTACCAAACTGGTACAAAGTCCACTATGAAGGCCATTTTGAGTGGACATGCCAACCTTGTGTGGATATTCTTAATTATGTTTACAAGTCAGAAGAGACTTGTGAACCTCATCCAACAACACCTCTGAACCAATTCCCATTCCAAGTCAGAGATGCAACTGTCCTGACAAGAACCAATATAACCTAGGAAGAAGACTCTTCCCAAGTAGAATCAGATCAAGTTTTATGTTCTAATCTTTAGGAAAAATCTGAGAAATCTCAAAAATTGTATGTCACACCACCCCTGCTAATCTTCTGATGCCAAAGGGGCTGCTTGAAAAGATACCCGATCCCAAAATAGTCCAAGAAGAGGTGTAGGAAGTAGTTTCTACGCTAGTTTTAAATATAAATTAAATTAATGATGAACATAATGAATAGCAGTCTCCAAATCCATATAGCCTAAACCAATCTTAGTTGCCACCCATTCCTTGTAAAAAATCACTTGTAGTACCCAACAAGAAGGAAATCCAAGCTCCAAATCAGCTATGGATCCTTAAGTTTGACAGTTCTAAGTCCAAAACAAGGAGTGGAGTAGGAATTGAACTAACCAACCCAAAAGCGAAAACATACTTTACATCTTACAGGTTACAGTTTGGTTGTACAAACAATGTAGCAGAGTATTAACTGCTTGCTAGAGGTCTGATGTTTGCACATCAAAAGAAGGTGACAACCCTCACAATTATTGGAGATTTAGAAGTGATTGTCAATCTGGTCCATAGTCAATACACTTGTCACAATAAGAGATTGGTTGCATATCGAATTCGAATATGGAATTTAATAGAAGACTTTGATGCATTTGGTATCAAGTTGATATCTAGAGAGAGCAATTAGATTATAGATGCTCTCTCCATTGTTGTAAGCACTTTGGAACCTATGCAGGATTCCAAGCTCAAGAGATTCTCAGTAGAGTTAGTCTTGATCCCAGCCATCTCCGGTAATGTCTAAAATTTTCAAGTCCTTCATGATGATCAACACATACTTACCTTTCTAGCAAGCTTAGATGTCTTTGAGGGACAAATAATTGATGAATCAGAGAGAGATCAAGGAGATTGGGACCCAAAAATATGTGATATAGGAGGAATCATGAATCTTAAAATAAACAACATTCCTAAGGGAATGGTAGCTTTGGAGGGGATATTTGACTCTGATCCTTGTGCTCGTGAGAAAGTACCCACAAAATTTGATGGAGGGAAATATGAATTAGTTAACTTGGCAGATTCAGGCCCATAAAATAATGCATTTATTGGAAAGGATTGCTCAAAACATATCTATGACAAGATCATAAAAAAACTAAAGGAGGATATTGGAACAATTTCCTAGGGACACAAAGACTTGAAAACCTTTGACACTTCAGTGATAACTCACACCATTCCCCTGAAGCCTGACGCGAAGCCTTTTTGTCAAAATCAATGCACAGTCAGTGCCCTGATTGAACCATTAATTCAAAAAGAGGTGCAAAATATTTTGTCAGCCAGGATAATATTTCTAGAAAGGCATTCCACCTAGGTTGCCAACTTAGTTCCTGTATGAAATAAGAGTGGGGAGATCAGGTTATGTGTTGACTTCTAGAACCTCAACAAAGCATTAGAGAAGGATAACTACCCACTGTCTTCTCTTGATGAGGTATTAAAAATCATCAACGGTTCTCAAATGATGTTTTTCCTTGATGGTTACTCAAGATATAACCAAGTCCTGGTTAATTATGAGGATAGGATGAAAATTTCCTTCACTACCAAGTGGGGAACATTTTCCTATCGAAGGATGTCATTTGGTCTCATGAACGTTGGGGCAACCTTTCAGCAGGAAATGGATGTAACATTTAAGGACTTGGTAGGTAAGTCTATAATCATATATATGGATGATTTGACTGTATTTTCTAAAGATAGGGAAAACCATGTTGCAGATCTATCAAAAGTTCTTAAAAAGTATGTCAATTATGGTGTATCTTTAAACCCAAAGAAGTGTGTCTTTGGGGTTTTTGAAGGGAAACTACTAGGCCACATAATATCTAAGAGGGGAATTTCAATTGACCTAGACAGAGTCGATTCCATTCTAAAATTGACTATTCTAGGAAATAAAAAGGAGATGAGGCCCTTTTTCAGGAAGATAAATTTCATGTGGAAATTCATAACTGGATTTGCAGAGATTGTTAAGCCTCTCAATGAAATGATGAAGAAAGAGGCTAATATTGAGTGGAGTAATTATACTAAATCTTCCTTCTCATAGATTAAACAATCAATATCAGAGGCACCGGTTCTAACCAGCCCTGATTATCCAAAGTCTCTCTATATTTACTCTTTCGCTTCTGATCACTCTTGTGTTGTTGTCTTGACCTAGAGGAAAAGCAAAGGAGATGAAAGTCCCATTGCCTTTATGAGTTCCCCATTCAAGAATGATGAAGTTATATATCCGCCTCAGGAAAAGAAAAATTTTGCACTAGTGTGGGCGATCAATAAACTTTGTCATTACATTCTTTGCAACCAAATTACTATAGTAGTCCCAGACCCTAAATCCCTTCTTATGCAAAGAAATCTGGGGGAGAGATGAGGAAAATGGATGGCCATCCTATAGGAGTATGATCTTGAAATCCATCCAATGAAGCTAGTTTGAGGACAAGGCTTGTCCAAAGTAATGGCAGATGTTGATACTAAAATAATCTATCAACAATACATAGTACATTCATTTATAGGTGATCGTTGGTACTCATATTTGATCTTTTTATTGCTTAATAATAAATGTCCAAATAGGATGAATACCACACAAAGGAGAGCACTGAGGCTAAAGAGTTCTCATTACAAGCTAAAAGGAGGAGCTTTGTACCGAATAAATTTTGAAGGCATTTATCTACGCTACCTTGATCAACGATAAGCAAATCATGCCATTATAGAATTTCATGGAAGACATGGTACTGGACATGGATCTATTGATTCTATGGCACACAAAATCTTGAGACCAGGCTACTATTGGCCACATGTGAGGACATGTCATACATGTCAAACTTTTGCATCCAAGGAACGTAATCCGACAATGCCCCTACAACGAGTATATGAGGTAAAACCATTTTCCCAATGGGCATTAGATTTTGTATGGGTAATTAACCCAAATTCATCTGTAGGACATAAATTGATGTTGACAATGATTGACTATTGTACATGTTGGATAGAAGCCCAGCCTTGTAAAAATAGCACCACTGAGGTGGTCATCAAATTTCTCAACGAATGCATCATTACCAATTTTGGAGTACCATTTTCCCTAGTATGTGATAATGGCCCTGCTTTTTATTCTGTAGAATTCATTCAATGGGCATATGAGCATAAGATAGTGTTGAATTATTCTTCTAATTATTACCCACAGGGGAATGGAGTAGCTGAGTCTACAAACAAAAATCTATTGGAAGTAATTAAGAAGTTGTTAGAGAGTAACCCCATGGATTGGCATACTCAACTTAGGTTTTCCTTATGGGTAGATAGAACTTATATTAAAGTTTCCTTAGGAAACTCGCCATTTAATTTGGTTTATGGCCAAGGCCTGGTCTTTCCTATTCACTTTTAGATACATGTCCTTAGGTTTATGTAGGAGTTTTACTCAAATGATGATAGGATAGAGGTCAAGCTTACCAACTTACTGAACTTAGAGGAATAGAGAGAGGTTGCTTTACAATAGTTTTCCAAACATCAGGTTGTTGTCAAACATTGGTTTGATAAGAGAGAAAAAATCAAAGCCTTCAAAATATAAGACTTAGTACTGCTATGGGATAAAGCCAAGGAAAGGAAAGGTTATCACCAAAAATTTGAATGATGTTGGTTAGGTCTATATTAGATTGTTATGATCCTGGGTGATAATGCTTTTCATTTGAGTACTATAACGGGAGAACTTGTTCCTTTTCTCATCAAAGGGAAATTTATAAAACACTACTTTAGCCCATGAATGGGTCTGATGATCAATTTTTCTGTATGTAATTAAATGTTTTTTTCTTTTGGTTTGTGTGTTTTTTTTTGTCCTTTTTGTTTTCTTTCTTTCTTTCTTTCTTTCTTTTTTTTTGTTTCTGGGGTTTTAATTTTTTTCATCCAATTCAAGGATGGTTGAAGTTATTTGAAGTATATTGAAGGTACTAAGAGAGAAGTTGGTTGAGTTGTTTACAGGTATGTCTATTGAACTTTTTTGTTTCATAACTTGTGACTTGTGTTCCTTTTGTACAATGGTCTAATAGGTTAAACACAAACAGGTATATTGTAAGAGATCTCATCAACTATGGTTGAATCTATCACAAAATAGATAAAACATCTATTCTACATAAAACCTCCTTTGTCTCTAGGTGGTTGTATTTTAGATTTGGGTGAAAAATATAAACCTTGGCACTGTCATGAACTATAATGTAGTTCTCAACCCTATAGTTCTCAACCCTAAATTTCAAGTTGATATATTTGAGTATTACAAAAAGCTAATAAATAATTCCTTCAAGAGAGCTTAAATAAATGAGAAAGAAAAGAGAATCATTGAATGATGAAAAACTAAATACAAGAAGGATAATTCAAGTATCTCTACTGGGGATATGGACACCTGACCGATAATAGAGCAATTCTTTGAGAGAACTAGAGGCATCTTTGTTGAGGCTATAGATTCTTGACTGGCAATGGAGATATGCCCAGGATATCATTGCATGACAGTTAAGAGAATTCAACTCATGTAGCCTAAATCTTAAACACATTTGTTTAGGAACAGAGGGAAGTTTTTACCAGAATTAGATGCACCATAAATGCACACATTCAGATTCAAAGTTGTTAATGCTGATTTACATAGAGATTCCAGCTCAACCTTGTTTTCTATGACTAGTCACACTTGAGTGTAAAACATTCATAAACCAGAGGTTCAAGGTGGCTGAATTCTTCAATATCTTGAAAATGGGTAAACCATTTTTCCAATGGAGTCGCCATTTGTTATGCCTTGCATAACTACCCCATATCTTACTTTGGTCAAAATGGGTCCCCCTTTTTGTTTCTTGTCCTTGCTTATTTTCGTTTGAGACTTAGGAGTTGTTCTTTTCTCCTATGTCTTTTGTCTTTGTTCTTTTTCTCTAGTGGAACCAGAACCAGACCTTTACTTGGAACCTATTTAGGTTCCATTTATTAACACATTTTTTATCTGACTCTCACTTTTTTCTTTGTGTTTCGCATTTTGGTCAATGTTGTTTTCCTTTCGCGGGGTCAGATCTGGAACTGATCTTGAACTCGAAACTTTGACAATTTCCAAGTTTTTTTCTCATCCCACCTCAGTGTCTACCTCTATCTTTTCTTTTTCATTTTGGGTTCGGTCCTTTTGATCTCGTCTCCATCTTGTTGTCTTTCTTTTGTTGTTTTTCTTTTTTCCTTCATCCTTGGTGGAACCAGAACCAAAACTGAAACCGAACCAAGAACTTGTCAAAAGTTCCTTGGTTGATTTTGATCATGATCCTATGCTTGCTTTCTCATTTGTTTTCTCCACTCTACTTCAGTTACATGATGGTTATGTGCTCATTCCCATCGTGATCCCACGCCCAACCAACCACATTAATGGCATTAATTTCAGACCCTCCACATGTGTGAAATTGAATTTAACCTTAATTAAAGTTAATTTTCTTGTTATTATTATTGTTTTAAATAGTGATATCGAACTACAGCCGAGAAAGAAAAGGAGGAGCATGATTTGGTTAGGGAGAAAACATTTGCGCATGGATTTGGATCAAACTTATCAACTTGTTGAGTAGTGTTTTGAGGTAGGTGGGTTTCTCTTTCACTTTTTTTTGCTTGTCATTTTATTTTTTGTGCGTTCTTCACGTATTCGCGAGATTTCTTGTGGATCTTCACTTTTTGTTGCGTGTTGTGTTCGTTCTCTTATTTTTGGTTTGTTTTTTCGATTGTTTCTGGTTTTATTTTGTGTCTTTTCCATATTTGTCTTTGCTCATTGCGGTCGTTTTTCGTGTTTGGTCACATTCATACTACTTTTCCCTAGCTTTGTTTAGGGTGTCATTTTCTAAGGATTTGAAGGTTCTTGAAAGGTCTCCAATCTATTGAATCAATCATCCAGACCTTTTTTTTGTGTGTTGGCTTGATGATTTTTGTGTAGGGTTTTGATGCCCTAATTTCCTAAGTTGACAAGTTAAGTAAGCTAGGCTTTTCATGCCTCATTTCAATTTAAAATTGTGCGCTAGTTACTAGTTTCCCCTTGGTCATATGAGGGATGGATTTGTGATATTATTTTAAGCCTCCTTGGCTCATCATGTGACCTGCTTAAAAAAATATATATCATTACGAGTGCTTAGGTAAGGTGACATCATGCTTGATCTTAGAGGGAAAAGTCAGATCAAGGAATGGATTCGATCCATAAATATTGTTGGTAATGTTTTGGATTCGATTCTGAACCACTCCCGATGAGCTCCTGGCTAATTTACCTTGTTTAGTCTAGTGGAAGCGGAGACAGAATGGGGGTCAAGATTTGGAGCTTCCTTATGTATCAAGTCCAATTTTTGATCCTATCCGGGTCCTGATAACCATTCCAACTCTAGTCCTAATCCTGACATATAGCTTGTTCTATTCTTGGTTTTGAGGATGACTCTAGTCCCAACCCCACCAATACTTAATGCTTTCTAATGATGTTCCTGTCTTGGTCCCGCTACCGGTGAACGGTAATTTCTCCTAAGTATTTAGAGACTACATGAAGATGCATAGAGTAACATGCAAGGTGAGATTTCTAATACTTGTTTTTATACTTTCCATGGAGCTAATCTTGGGTTGTCGTGCAAGAAGTAAATGATGTTAGGAGCCTTTGTAGAAAATTCATAGATGGGAGGCCAAGCAACATAAATTTCAAAGCAAGTAAAGCCTAAAATGATAAAGGTCGAATAGTTTCCTTAAACAATGAGATAAAAATTGAATGATCACTCCCATAGCCAGCAAGTTAGATTTGGGGTGGGAGGACATCATAGGAACCAACTTAGGAACATTTGATTATGAAGAATTGACTGAAGAAACCTTTGTAGAGAAAGTTACTAGGAGGACAAAAAGGATAGTTCAATCTAGAATTGCTCATGTCACATTCTTTCCTCTATCAATCCAATGCGAGAGCACATCTTAGCTACAATGGGAGCCTATAATGCAGTGTCAAGGCAATGCATGGACTAGCAAGGGAATTTCATAATTGACTTGTCCCCACAAATGATGAAATTCATGTTTAATGCACCTAATCTATAGAATCCAAGGCTATTGACAGAAGCAGATGCTTTACAAAGATTCAATGAGAGAAAATATTTCAACGAGAACCACATGAATAAGAAATGGTTAAGGACTGAAAATAAATCCCTAACTTAGATGCCTGACCAACCCAAAAGGGGAGATTTCAAGAAGGAAGTCAGTGACCTAATCCTGATGCTCTCTAGAGTGTTTTGGATAAAGTACTTTGCATACTTCAAGGAGTGTATGTACCCATTCATTGAAGCTATCTTTGATTGCAGGAACATTTTTGATTGGTGTATGATTTTTTCTGACAATTTGCAAAATCAAACGATAAATGCAGCGCAAACAAAGACCTTCTATATGACCTCTAATGTCATATATGCAGCTGCAAAGATGGATATCTTCCTGTGGTTGAATGCAGTAGGAATGTTAGGAGAATCTCCTGGACAACAAAAGGTATGTAACCATTATGATCAACTAACTTTATAGACATCAAAAAAAACACTATAGGACAGTCAATGATGCATTTTTGAATGTTATTATCAATCAATTGACTACTGATGCTAGTTTCAAATTAATTAGGGATGTCATGGCATTCATTGCTCAATGGGGACATTGGTATATCCAATACCCTATGTTCTCCTACTTCAGGTTAGGAGGGTTTGATGGACATCCTCACCTACTGCCAAGGTGTTGCACTTATAGGATGGTCTTCATGCAGTTTATATAGCCAGAATTGGGAGTTAATAAAAAAATAGGAAGCAAGCACACAATTGGGTGTCATAAGTTTCCCATCAAGTTGGGAGAATACTGGTGTTTTCATAATGTGGCTGCAAAAGCAATATGTGAAGAGTTGAGCTTCTTCAAATTGGGACTCTACACATCTCGAAATAATTTTGACCCAAAGAATAGGATGAATAAGTTGCTTCCCACTATGTTTTAGAAGCACTACAATTTATTAGAAGATTTTTGGTGGGATTTGTATGATGAGTATGATGTGAGGAGGAGGAATTATGAAAGACTCCTTATTCCTTGGATGATTGAATTTGGAGTAATGGAAGATATTCTCGATGCATTTCCAGATGATGGTGTGACTTTGGATCCAACATATAAAGCTGAAAATATTGGAACAGAGACTTAGCCCCCATCAATTGGGAGGAAGAGGAATCCATTGACATCAAGCAGATTTCTAGGACTATATTGGATAGAAGTATCTAATGGGTGATCCTGAGAATAAAGGAGCTAGAAGCTCAAGGTTCAAAGAAGAGAAAATTAGGGGCAACTAAGGGTTATCAAAGAACCAAAAGGAGAGCAGCCCCCAAAGAAAAACTGGAGTATCCTCCTCCCATTTCTGGATGGGATACTGTTAGTGAAATTATTTTAGAAGAAGATCCTAAAGCACAAGGTATGGAGACCTCAATACTTGGGGAAGGCTCCTCTTCTCAACCTCCCCTCACTCAAGAACCTAGCGAATAAGTACCCATGGGTAGTCTTCATGAGGAAGAAAAAATATTGAAAGGAAAAAGGCTTGGGGTTGAAATTCATGGCATTGACACAGATTTAGAAGAAACACATTCTAATGATGAGATTTTTAAAGATTTGTCTACTCAAAATGTTGAGGAAGAACATGTTCTCACCCTAGAAGATCAGTGGAAGTTTTTTGAAGACACCAAAAAAGAAGTTGATCCTAAGGCATAAGCAAAGGAATTAGCAAAATAGCAAGAAGTAGATGCAATGGAAGAAGCTAAGGCATGGGATAAACAACAAGAAGAATTAAAAATGAAGGCCAAGGCTAATATACTTGCTAAACAACATGATTTGGAGGCCATTGAAAAATTTGAAGAGTTGGAAAGGCAACAAAAGGAGAAGGAGGATCTACTGCTACAACAATGGGAAGCTAAGAAAAAGGCTAAGGAAGAGATAGATAGGTTATCTTTGCTTCAAAAGATTCATGAGATGGAAGGAGAGAAAGAGAAGCCCTTGAGGATAAGTTTAAAGTAGTTGAAGGGGCTCAGAGGAAGAAAGATGATGAAGAATTGGAGTTAAAAATAATGAAAGCAGGGGAACAAACTAAAGCTAATTGAGAGGTAGGTAAGCTATGGGAAAGGGTAAAGGAGTTGGAAAAATAAAGAGGTCATCTATTGGAGGAGAGGAGATTAGAAGAAGAACGACTAGCCAAAGTTGAACAAGAAAAAAAATCAAAGGCTCAAGATGACAAATTGGCAAAGGAGAAAGTAGAGAAAGAGAAATAGCAAGAGGTTAACTCCCAACCTAAGGTAGAAATTTGGCAACCTCTTTCTCCTACCACCTATTCTTCTACATAGGTGATGACTCCCTTTGTTTCTCCTACATGGCTAAAGCTCAATCTTGAGAAGAAATAGATAGTGCAACCACAACCCCTTGATTGGGAGGATGTTAGAAAGGAAATAGAAAAGGAGAGGTTGAAGAAGAGAGCTAGGGTTCTTCATTCCATAAGGCTAATAGATGTTGGAGAAATTATGGTTGAATGTGCTATCCCGATGGCTGACAAAGATAAGAAAGATATGCAAATAGGTGATTACCAATTGGGCACTGTTAATCTGGGAAAGTCCACAAGAAATCAATAGGTGAATTTGATTGATATTGTGGCTTCTTCTACCAAGTCAAGAATGATCTAGGATAGGCAAAAGAAAGATGAGCTTAAGTCCCAAGTTGATCAACTATATAAGTTTTTGAAGGATCTCTCTTCTCCTATTTCTTCGAAAATAGCTGCTCCAAAGACACCTATTTGTGCCTAAATGTTTTTTATTTGATGAGAATCAATAAAAGAAACCAAATTTAAGAATATTTCAATGAATTATCTGTGAATGGAATTCTTTTATGTTTATTGATCTATGAATTTTGGTGATGAGCTAGTGATGTGTTACTGTTTGGTTTTGAGGTTAGTACTGATGAATGATTGTGCATACTTAATTAGCACTATGAATGAATTTAATTTTGTAGAATAGTCTATGGATTGTGGCATTTCATAGTTTCTTAGTTACCTAAAAGTCTCATTATGAAATTTATATGTTCAAATTGAGAGTTTACATTTATGATATGTTGTTCCATGCTTTGATCTATCTTTTTCTATTTATTTTCACCCCCAAAATATTAGATTAGTTCATATCATGTAGTTTGTGTCTTTTACCAGCATGTCCCTTGAATATTATGGTTGCATGGAGTATTGAACAAAACAACACAGTTGAGAACCAACTACAAAGAACTTGGAAGATAGGTGGTTTAGATCAGTTATCTTTTTCAGGAGAAATAGAGTTGAAATATTTTGTTTAAAGTTGTTCTATTTTGACCATTAACACAACTGCATTAATTACATTAATTACCATCCCTCCACACATCCGAAATTGAATTAAAAACCTTAATCAAGGTTAATTTTCACATTACTAATATTGCTTAAGTTGTGTTAGCAAACAAAAGCTAGGAAAGAGAAAGAGGAGCACGATCTGGTCAAAGGGAAAGCATTTGCAAGTGGATTTGGATCAAGTTTTCATCCTGTTTGGTAGCATTTGAGGTAGGTAGTTTTTACCCATTTCATTTCACATTGTGTTTCCCGTCTTGTTCTTCAATGTATTCTTCATGTGTTCCTGAGAACTTTCTCATGGATCTTCGCCCGTTTTGGTGCTTTTATTTCATTTTCCCCTTTTTATTTGTCTTTCCCTTTCATTTCTTGTTTTCTTTTTTGTCTTTTCTTGTTTTTTTTGGTCGCTACTATCATTTTCATGTTTTGGTGGTGTTTGTACTGTCGTGTGCCAGTTTTGTTTAGGGTTTCATCCTCGATAGGTTTTGAGGGCTTTTAAAGGTCTCAAATTTGTTTAAAGACCCGTCCCATCTTATTTTCATGTCGACTCAATGATTTCCATGTCAATTTTTTTATGCCCTAAATTTCATGAGTCGACTAGTTATGTAAACTAGGGTTTTGTGTGTTATTTCTTTATAATATCATGCCCTAGCTAGTGGTCTTCTCTTGGTCATATGAATGATAGATTCACACCCTTATTTTAAGCCTCCTCGGCCCCTCATGTGACCTCATTTCAAGTCACTATGAGTGCTTGATCAAGATTACACCATGACTAATGATAACAGGCGAAAGTAGAGCCTAGAGTGAACTCAGTTCATAAATGTGTGAGTAAAATTTTAGGTCTGGTTTTGAGCTCGCTCCCGATGAAGTCTTGACTGGATTTTGTGTCCATTTCTTCTATCAGAAATGGAACCAGAACTGGAATGGAAACCAAACTTGAAAACTATTTGATGGTTCTGAGTCTAGTTTTCGTTTTGATCCCAGTCCTAGTTCTGATGTTGATCCTAACTCTGATCCTTCCAATACTTGATTCTTTCCAATATTGATCCCTTTCTCGGTTCCACCTTTGATAACCTTCAAATTTTACTAAGTGTAAAAGGCTACCTAGTGAAGGATAGGGTAACATGAAGGGTAAGTCTTTTGATGTTGATTTTTATGCTTTCTATTGATCTAATTGAGGATTGTCCTATAGGGATAAACAATGTCAAGAGTATCTGTAGAGGTTTCACAAATGGAAGGCCAAGCTACAGAGATTTAAAGATAGGTAAAACCAAAGAAGATAAAGGTGGACCAACTAACTTATACTTTGAGATACAAACATCAAAATTCCACTCCCACAACTAGCAAGCTAGATTCAGGATCGGTCGATATTACAGATACTAAATTGGGATATTTCAATTGTGAGGAGTTAACTCTCAAAAATTTGCAAAAGAAGTGACTAGGAGGACAAAAAGAATAGTCCAATCTGCGCTAGCTCATGTTACACTCTTCCCTTTGTCAGTTCAATTCCCAGAGCTCATCTTGACTACAGCGGGAGCTTACAATCATGTATCAAGGAAATACATGGATTAATAAGGAAATGTAATAATTGATCTATCCCCATAGATGATGAGGTGGATGTTTAATGAACCTACTCCAAAGAACCTCAGGCAGGTGAATGAAGTAGATGCATTGCAAATGTTCAATAAGAATAAAGAATTCAGTTAATCCCACATGAATAAGGAGTGGTTGAGGACCAAGAAGAAGTCGTTAACCAAGATGCCTAAACAACCTAAGAGAGGAGACTTCAAGAAGCAAGTGGATAAATTAAATTTGATGCTTTCTAGGGTGTTTGGAAAGAAGGACTCTGCATGCTTCAAGGAATGGATGTTCCCATTCATTGAATCTATTTTTGATGGCAGATAGTAATTTGATTGGTGCATGATCTTATCTGATAGTTTGCACAATCAGATGTTGAGGGTAAGGGAAACAAAGCGCTTCTTTATGACTTCCTATGTTATAAATTCTATTGAAAGGATGGGTATCTTTCCTAGGTTGAATGCAGTAGAAGTGTTGGGAGAAGCTCCTAGACAACAAAAGGTATGGAACCATATGACCAATTAATCTTAAAAACATCAGAGCTACACCACAGAAGGGTCAATGATGCATTCCTTTATGTCATCATTAACCGATTGACTAGGGATGTTGGATTTAGGTTGAGTAGAGATGCTATGCCTTTTATTTCTCAATGGGGACATTGGTATATCCAATATCCCAAGTTCTCATATTTCAAGTTGGCAGGATTTGATGGTCATCCTCACCTACTCCCAACATGTTGCAGTGATAAGATGGTCCTTATGGAATTTATATATCAATCCTTTGGAGTCAATGCAAAATTTTCCATCAAACATAAGCTTAGGTGCCACAAGTTCTCTATGAAGTTGGGAGAATATTGTTGTCTTAACAATGTGGCTGGAAAGGTAGTATGTGAAGAGTTGAGCTATTTGAAGTTGGGACTGTATACATCCCACAAACACTTTGATCTGAGGAATAAGATGAATGCTCTGAATCCCATTGTTTTTGATAAGCATTACAATTTGTTGGAGGATTTTTGGATTGACTTACAAGATGATTATGATGTTAGAAGGGGTTATACAAGGTTGACCATCCCACAAATGATTAAGTATGGGGTAAAGGAAGATATTCCTAATACACTATCAAATGATGGTGTAAATTTGGATCCCAGGTATGAAGTAGAAAACATTTGTACCAAAGACCTAGTCCCCATCAATTGGGAGGAGGAAGAGTCCATTGATATTAAGCAAATTTCTAGGAAAATAATAGATAGAAGTATCCAATGGATAGTTATGAGGATGAAGGAGCCACAAGCTCAAGTTTCAAAGAAAAGGAAGGTAGAGGCAACCAAAGATCATTAGAGTACCAAGAGGAGAGAAACCCCTAAAGAGCAATTAGAGTATCTTCCTCCCAGCTCTGGCAGAGATATTGTTCCAGAAATACTTGCTCAGGAGTTCCATGAATCACAAGGCATGGAGACCACAATAGTTGGAGAATGATCCTCTTCTCAACCTTCCCTCACTCAAGTACCTAGAGAACTAGTACCAGTAGGTAGTTTTCATGATCAAATCGAGACTTTGAAGGGAAAAGAGAAGGAGATTGAAATCCATGATAAACACTGATTCAGAGGCCACTCAATCAGATGAGGAGCCTCTCATGACTAGACTTGTTGAAGATATTGAAGGTGTTGAGTCTGAACATGCCCCAACTCTGGAGGACCAATGGAAACTATTTGAGGATGCTAAGAGATAATTTGATGCTAAATCTCAAGCTCAGGCAATTGAAAAACAATAGGAATTGGAAACCAAGGCCAAAGCAAATGCATTTTCCAAGCATAATGAAACATAAGCTAGAGTTAAGGTTGAAGAGCTGGCAAAGTAGTAACAAAGGGAAAAGGAGATAAAAGCTAAAGAAGAAAAGGATAAGTTAGCTTTGTTGCAGAAAATCCATGAGCTCAAAGAATAAAAAGCCCAGCAAAGCAGAGAAAAAGAATCCCTTGAAGCTAGGTTCAGAGCAATGGAGGAGGCTAGAAGAAAGAAAGAAGAAGAAGAAGAGCTAGAGTTGAAATGAAAGGAAGAAGAGGAGAAAGCTAAAATTAACCAAGAAGCAGCCAAGGCATGGGAAAGGGTGGAAGACTTAGAAAAAAAAGAGATTAGTTGTTCAAGGAGAAGATATTAGAGGAAGAAAAACTGGCCAAAATAGAACAAGAAAGGAAAGCAAAAGTTGAAGCTGAGAAATTAGCCAGAGGGAAGGCAAGAAAAAGAAAAGAAACAAGAGGTTGATTGTCAACCTAGAGTAGCCCTCTGGTAGACACTCTCTCCTGCTACTTCTTCTTCTAGATAGGTGGTAACTCCCCTTGCTGCTCCTACATGGCTAAAACTTAATCTAGAAAGGAAGAAGATAATACAACCCTAGCCCCTTAATTGGGATCATGTAAGGAAATAAATTGAAAAGGAGAGGCCCAAGAAAAGGGATAGAGTTCTTCATTCTACAAGGTTAACAGATGCTGGAGAGATCATAGTTGAATGTGCTATTCTGATAGTTGATAAAGATAGACAAGAAATATAGTTGAGTGATTATCAACTAGACATGGTGAATTTTGGAAGGCCTACAAGAAACCAAAAAATGGATTTAATTGATATTGTAGCCTCTTCCACTAAATCAAGAATGGTCACAGATAAGCGAAGGAAATTTGAACTCAAATAAAAGGTGGATCAATTGCATATGCTTTTGAAATACTTGTCTTCTCCTATCTCTTCACAATATTTTTCTCCTGAAACACCAATTTTGTTGAGCAAGAAAGATGTAGACAATGTGGTTGAAATAAGAAATGAGATCAGGATGATGGATAGATGGATTGCCAAGTTGAATCGGGAAGTGGAGGATTTGCTTATGGATAGTTTTAAATCTCATGAAGGAGCACTAGAATTGGTTAATTATATGGTTTCACATGTTGAAACCCTTGAAAAGATATCAATAAGAAGAAAAATACATAAAGCATGCAAGAAAGTTCAAAGATATCAATAAACTGCATATGCAAACTTTGTTGGAACAATCAATCCTTGAAGAGGATAATGCAAATTTTATTGAGAAGACCATAAAAATCATTAGATTCTAGTCTTCATTCATTTATGGGTAGAGGAATGAGGTGCAATAGGTTGGAAAGGATCTTAATGAGAAAATTGAGGAAATGGGAGCAAGTATTGCTATACTTGTTAATGAAGACATCCCTGAGATAGATGCCCCCCTCCTTGATAAACTCAAGGAAAAATGGAATAGTAGATTTGAGGAGGTAATTGCAAAAAGGGGATGATGGTGATGACCTCTTAATGGATAGGCTCATGGACATCAAGGAAGAAATAAAGGTTTCTAGAAGGGAGCTTATCAAACTTAGAGATATGAAAGAGTTTCCCTTTGTTGAACTGCAAAGAATAAAGTTTGAAGATAGCTCAGTAGATGGGTTGGTTGTATATGTGCTTCAATAGGTGATTACCAGTTATGATGAGTACATGCTGGAGCAGAAAAAGTAGGATTAAGGTAGCAATACACATGTCCTTTTGCTAGATCAGCATCAAGAAGGCATGGTTTTTTGGACATATCTCTTTCCTATTTTGCAAAGAGGTGACATGAATTCAACTAGAGATCCCAATAATTCCAACTTCCTCCTTTTGAACATAGGTTTTAACAAGGAGTCCTCAATCAGTAAGTGAACGTTAAAAGGGACACTCATCGTACATTGCCCCAGTCGCCCCATAATTTATCGATCTGGATTTTTGATGAGAAGAATTAGTGCTAAATAATTCTATATGTATAATTTCTCTCCACTTTATAAAGGTCGGCTCATTGAAGCAAGATTATCCACCTAAGGTAGATAGTTTACAATTTTCAGAAGCTTTTTACAGTTTTATGCAAATATACTTAGACATTTTATAAGTTTTTTTAATACAATTGATATTATATCAAGAATCAGTTCTAATGGTAATGTTGGTGAACCATACTCATTTGTATGCCAATTAATTTTGTGCATAAGTGTTTCTTAATTTAGGAAAATCAATACAAGATTTTGAATTTGAGACTATTTCATTGAGTTATTTGTGACTGCAAGTTCTTTATGTTTGTTGATCTATGAATTTTGGTAATGAGTTGGTATTGTGTTCAAGTTTGGTTCTTGGTATAGGGCACCATCACCTTGGAATGTAAGGGATATATTCTTAAAGGTTTATTGAGTGGATTTGAAGTTCTTTAAATAATATGCAATGAGGTAGTTGCAAAATATGTTAAAATAAGGTGCAATGCAATAAGTTGTCCAGGTGTGTCTTGTTGACAGCGTGATCTAGGTGGATAGGATATAGTGTAGGTTTGGTTTTCTTGTTTTATTATTGAATAAGGTCTTAAAGGTCTCAATGAACATGATATATGTATTTGGAAAGCTTCTTGGGTCTTGGGAAGTCACTTGAAAGGACTTTGCAAAAATCAAGTTGTAAAGGAATGATTAAGGCCAAACATTGCCAAATTGTCATTTTAGAGTAAAAAAAAAGGGTGGTTAAGGTAGTTGGTCGATTCTTGGAAGTGGTTGAGGTTTATACAATGATATTATGATGTAATACCTCAAGTTTTGGGTTGCTGTTTAGTTTCCTAAGAAGAAGAAATCACTTTTGTAAATGTTGATTTTTGTGTTCTTCATAATTTTTCTGAATTTTCTCTCTTGGAACAAGCTCGTACATGGTTGATATGTATTAAGGATATGAATACTCATTTTTACAAGTGTTTACCACCTTTTTCATTTTTCTTGGAGGCTTAGAATCACCATTGGTGTGTGTGAGACCAAAAAACTCAAAAGTCGCCATGCTTTCTATGTTGAGGGTTTAAGAGCATCACCATGATACATTAGCCAGTCCACCAACTATTCTAACCCTGTGGCTTAGTGGATTGGCATGTACCATGATTATTTATATTTTTATATTCTTTGGAGAATGAGGGAATGAAGAAACTCAATGTGTTGTGGTGTTCTAAGGCTGAGCAGGGGTAATTCTACCATAAAGGTAAGGAACCCAAGTAGTGAATTTGAAAACTAATGAATGAAATAACTAAGTGAGATTATTTTGAGTTTGAGAAGACTATATATAGCATATTTGAGGAATTTAGAGGATTTTAGGATTGTGGGAACCATTAGAATCAACAAATCCTACTCTTTATGCTAGTGTAATGAGGGTTTTGTGGAGTAGTAGATAAGTGAAGGGATATGCTTCTAAAATTTTATGAAATAGGCCATTGGATATTGATCATTAAGTTCTGGGTAGTCATCTTTGTCTAGTTGTAATATTGAGGGGTACTTACTTTGGAAAAGTGACCTATTTAGGCCTAGTGGGATAGCGGTGAAAGTATTGGATCAGGTATTTCTTCCAAAGAAGTCTAAGTTGGTTTTTTGATATGTTAAGAGAACTTAGAAAAGGGTATTTATAACACTAATCTATTTTTGAAGTTATTTGGGAAGTTTGGGTGAAAGATCCTTTAAACCAAGTTTGGAGTGCTACTAGGTTAGTCCTAGCCAAGAGTGGGTTTTTGGAGAAATCTTTGGATTTTATTGTAGAAACTGAATGAGACACACTTGATTGCATTTTTGAATGGTTTGAAACTCCCCTCTCTGCATCATAGTGGTATCAGAGCAAGGGAATAGGTCTTTTGTAAGATCAAGGTTGAAGTTTGTGTGTAGGAAGAAGAAGGTAGTTAGAGGAAGAAAAATGCCTAATAAAAGCGATTTTGTTGCAAGGAAACTTGACAATAATGACAAGGATATACAGACACCAAATCAGGAGATGACCGCAATAAAGGCTAAGGGCAAGACCTTTTTGGATGAAAGTGAGTCTGAAGAGGAAGAGACCTCTAATGAAGAAGAGTAGATGGATCCAGAAGATGTGAGAACAATGAAACTTTTGAAAGTTGTGAAGAAGGATGGACATGAAAAAATGGATGTGCCTATGTATGGAGGAAAAATTGATAGTGAAGAGCTCTTGGATTGGATAGGGGCTTTGGAGAACTACTTTGATAGTGAAGATGTTGACGAAGGACATAAGGTGAAGAGGGCAAAAACATAACTGAAAGGACATGCTTTGGTGTGGTGGAATTTTTTGCAAGAGGATAGGGAGAGAAAAGGAAAGAGAAATATCACTTCTTGGGAGAAGATGAAAACAAAAATCAAAGGTAAATTTCTTCCTTTTGATTACAATGTTCAATTGCTTAAGAAATTGCAAAATATTAGACAAAAGGAGTTAGATGTATAAGCATATATTGAAGAGTTTTATAGGCTAAGTATAAGGGATAAACATGAATAAGATGAGGAAGAAATGACTACTAGGTACTTGAATTTTCTGAGATACAACATTTAGGATGAGATTAGTTTGATGGCACCAAAATTAGCTGAGCAATTCTTTCAAATGGAAATGAGGGAAGAAGAAAAGCTAAACGGGAGACAAGAGAAGGCAGCAAGAGGAAGAGGATTCAATACTAATTCAAAAGAAAACAATGAGAGTCAAGGAGATGAAAAGAAGGACCAAGATCAATCTGATTTCAGAGGTGGATGGAGAGGTTCAAGAGGTAGATTTAATGGAGGAAGAGGCTCCTACCAATTCTCAGGGAGATGCTACACTTGTAACCAGCCTGTACATTCATCCTTGAAATGCCCTGAAAAGCGAGGCTCAAGCTCTCATAGTGGAGAGAGGAGGAATAAACTAGTGCATGAAGATGAAGAGAGTATGACTTCACCTGTAGTGAACCTCAAATCAAAAGAAGGAGAGGAACTCATGATAAGGATAACTATGTTGCAAGCATCCAAGGAGGAGGATTTGAGTCAAAGAAGGAGCCTATTCAAAACTTCATGCAAATGCAAAGGTAAAGTGTGCCAAGTTATCATTGATTTTGGTTTGCAATATAATATAGTGTCTAGGGAGGTGGTGGATAAGTTGAATTTGGAAAAGCTACCTCATGTGGAACCTTATAGAGTTTCTTGGGTGAATGATAGTCAAAATTTGGTGGTGAATGAGCAAGCATATGTTGATTTTCAAATTGGAGAGTATAAGGATAGGGTCTTATGTGATATTTTTCCAATGGATTTTTGTCACGTGCACTTAGGGAGGCCTTTGAAATTTTATAGGAGGTCTATAAAGGATGGCTGAGAGAACACATATACCATCAAGAAGGATGACAAAAGTTTTAAGTTGACTCCCTTGAAAACAAGTGGAAGGGATAAGGGTAAGTCCAAGGTAGTGATGTTTGGCAAGAAGGAGCCTTTAGGGCTTGAGAATAGTAAGTCTGATGTGATTGTAGGTTTTGGAGTAGGTTGATAGTGTTGTGATAGTGAGGAAGCCACCTACAAATGGTGTTAGGATAGCAGAAAGTTTGTTTTTGCAAAGGGCAAGGAAACAACTCATGCCTAGGTCTGATCTGGTTAAGATGAATAATGAGTGGATAGTGAGGAGTTTAGTTTTACAAAGTATGGAGAATGGACTTGTGTTTAATTCTAGTGTAAACAAGGTGGGTCATGGTAAGTGTGTAAAGGAGCATGAAGAACAAGGTGAAATTGTTGTTGGGACCATGGTGTGTCCTATAAATATGAGGGTTGTTGCAAAGCAAGTGAAATTTGGTAGTATGAGGGTGGATAAAGTTGCTAATGCATGGGTACATGCTAATGGAAGTGTGGAAGGTCTGATGATGGGAAAGACACAAAATGAACAAAGACATGCAAGTCTAATCATGAAAAGTATAAAGCATAGTCTACAAGGCATAATGGACAAATATAAGAGCATAGATGGAACCAAGGCGAAGACAAACATAGGTACTACCAATTCTTGTTTGATTGCAGGTATGAGGACAAAGATAGCCCCAAATTTTGATCCACGGATCAAGAGGACTCTGATAGAAAGACTGACTGCATGGAGCAACATTGTGGAGACAAGGAGTAAGATTTTAATCTTGGGACAAATTTTTTTCTATGGGGGGGTGTATGGTGCAGGGCCACCATGACCTTGGAATGTAAGGGAAAGAGTCTTGAAGGTTTATTGAGTGGAATTGAAGGTCTTTAAATAATATGCAATGAGGAAGTTGCAAAATATGTTAAAATAAGGTGCAATGTAATAAGTTGTCCATGTATGTCATGTTGACAGTGTGATCTAGGTGGATAAGATATAGTGTAGGTTTGGTTTTCTTATTTTATTCTTGAATAAGGTCTTAAAGTTCTTAATGACCATGATATATGTATTTGGAAAGATTCTTAGGTCTTGGGAAGTCACATGAAAGAACTTTGCAAAAATCAAGTTGTAAAGGGATGATTATGGCCAAACATTGGCAAATTGTCATTTTAGAGTTAAACAAAAGGGTGGTTAAGGTAGTTGGTCGGTTCTTGGAAGTGGTTGAGGTTGATAAAATGATATTATTATGTAGTACCTTGGGTTTTGGGTTGTTGTTCAGTTTCCTAAGAAGAAGAAATCACTTTTACAAATGTTGATCTCTATGTTCTTCATTATTTTTCTAAATTTTCTCTCTTGGCACAAGCCTGTATAGGGTTGATATGTCTTAAGGCTATGAATACCCATTTTTATATGTTTTTATCACCTTTTTCATTTGTCTTGGAGGCTTAGAATCACTACTGGTGTGTGTGAGACCAACAAATTCAGAAGTTGCCCTGCTTTCTGTGTTGAGGATTTGAGAGCATCGCCATGACATGTTAGCCAATCCACCTACTATTCTAACCCTATGGCTTAGTGGATTGGCTTGTATCATGATTATTTATATTTTTAGATGCTTTAGAGAATGGGGGAATGAAGAAACTCAGTGTGGTGTGGTGTTCTAAGGCTGAGTAGGGGTAATTCTACCATGAAGGTGAGGAACCCAAGTAGTGAATTTGAAAACTAATGAATGAAATGGCTAAGTGAGAATATTTTGAGTTTTAGTAGACTATATATAGAATTTTTGAGGCATTTAGAGGATTGTAGGATTTTGGGAACCATTAGAATCAATAAACCCTACTCTTTATGCTAGTGTAATGAGGGTTTTTTGGAGCAGCAAATAAATGAAGGGATGTGCTTCTGAAAGTTGCTGAAATAGGCCATTGGATACCTATCATTAAGGTTTGGGTAGTCATATTTGTTTGGTTGCAAGATTTAGGGGTACTTACTTTGGAAAAGTGACCTATTTGGGCCTAGTGGGATAGTGGTGAATGTATTGGATAAGGTATTTCTTTTAAAGAAGTCTAAGTTGGTTTTTGGATATGTTAGAGAAATTAAAAAAGGGTATTTAGAACATTGATCTATTTGTGAACTGATTTGGGAAGTTTGGATGAAAGATCCTTTAAATCGTGTTTGGAGGGCTACTACGTCAGTCCTAGCCAAGAGTGGGTTTTTGGAGAAATCTTTGGCTTTTATTGTAGAAACTGAATGAGACACACTTGATTGAATTTTTGAATGGTTTAACACTCCCCTCTCTACATCAATTCCAAAGTTTTATGATGATGAATGATTGTACATCCATAATTAGCATTATGAATGCATGTAGTGGTACAAGTATTATGTGGATTGTATCATTTTGTCGTTTTAGTTATTTGAAAGAAATAAAAATTATGAAATTTGTACGTCTGAATTGAAATAAATTTACATTTATGACTTGTTTTCCTATGCTTTGTTCTATATTTTATTGTTTATTTACACCCCCCCAAACATTAGAATAAGTTGTATTATGCAATTTCTATCCTTTACCAGCAGGCCCCTTGAACATTACAATTGCATGGACTACTGAACAAAACAACATAGTTGAGAACCAACTACCAAGACCTTGGAAGATAGGTGGTTTTAGATCAATTATCTTTTTTAGGAGAAATAGAGGAGAAATATTTTGTTTAACATTGTTGTGTCAATTTGGCCATCAATAGAACTGGTGCTAGAAGAAGGGCTTGAAGGAACAAACTAAAGTGAATCAGGTCATTTTCACCATAAAGGTTCGGAAGAATTCTTAGATCTTTTGTAAACCCCGATCCATTTATCAAACTTTTAACACCTAGTAGGCCTAGAACTCATAGGGCTTTAACACCACCACCCACTCCACCTAGATTTCCACCAATATTACCACTAACACAACTAAATCTACCACCACTCACAACACTCTTTGCAAACAACCCTTCACTATTGGGAATCATTCCTGGTGATATTCATGAGATGCCTAAGAATCCCAAAAATAATTATCCTAAGTACCCCCATGGAGAGTCATGAAGTGTTGAAGAGCATATACAAGCATTTAAAGATGATTGTACACAGGCTCAAATAGCCCATCATGATGTTGCATGCAGATTGTTTACATATTCCTTAAGAGATATGGCCTATAATTGGTACCTGAACTTACCCATTGGATCTATCTTGAGTTGGGAAAACTTAGAGGATGCCTTTATCAATCAATTCTTGGTCTATGTAGATCCAGCTATCTTGTATCACCAATTTTCCATGATTAGGAAGGAACCACATGATCCGCTGCCCCTCTTCAACACTTGTTTCCAAAGAATATACAGATGGTTGCAAGATCCTTATTTGGTGGCTGAAAACATTTCCATCAGATCTTACTTGAAATACATAGACCTGGTCATTGGTTTATTTCTCCAAAGACCTTATCTTGCAGTAGATATTGATTCATTTTCCAAGGTGTACCACCTTGCCATTAAATTGCAACAATAGATAAGCTCATAATCAAGCAGCCTTGGAGGATTTTTCCCTCCCTTGAGATACCCTCTGATGCATAATCCAACCCCACTATTTAATATAATCCCAAGTATGTCTAACTCTGCTTATGGACCTTTGGCTGAATTATAGAATTCCCCACAACCATGGGTTAATAGGGGAATTCTAGATCCATCCCAATAGGTCCAAAATTCTCATAATCTCACTGAAGGATCCAATCCTCCAACTCACTCACCTATTGTGAATTCTGTAGAAAGTGAATGTACCACCCAGCTAACCTCTGAGGTAGAGACTTTCAAGAAAACCCTATCTCAAGTGACTAATGAAATGGCCCAACTTAAGTTGAACCCCTCTCAAGGCCAAAACTAGAATCAGGGTATTTAAAATCAAGGAGGGTTTTCAAATCAAAATTCCAACTAGAACCAAAGGAATTACCAAGGCCAATACTTCCCTAATCAGAACTACCAGAATCAAAATAGGGGATACAATAGAGGTAAAACAATAATAGGTAGTAGAATACTGTACCAAATAATGGGGGGGTATCCCATAATCATCAAGCCAATTAGGACAAGCCTCACAGTACAAATGTTGCAGATTTGAATCTAATGACAAATTTGTGTAGGTTACATGATACGACTTTACATTTTGAAGTTAACTTCCCTGAAATGGAGAAGGTCATCAAGATAGAACAAGTTTATTCCAACCCACCACAAGGAAATCCTAACCAAAGTAGTGGGTTGGTGTACACAACCATGACTTTTGAAACCATTGATGAACAATACCAGTTTCCCATGTAAGGAGAGAATGAACTAGAAGAGGATACCTATGATGCTCAAGCCTTCTAGACCAAGGGAGGCCATATTATGAGGAATCAAAATAGAGGACCATTCACCACATCTGCCCCTCCAAATACTATAGTTCCACCCAACCAGAATGTAGAAAACAACCCGCCTCCACCCAAAGGCCCACCTGAATTCCAAAACAAAGGTAATTCATCTTTTGTTCCTAAATATCAGTGAAAAATGACATGGAATTTTATTTTATTTCATAGATGTAGAAGCAAAGGACCTCTTTGTCATTCTTTGACATCTTGAAGTGGTTCCCTATCCAATGTGACATCATGTTGAGAGCTTTGGAAGAAGTAGATCGGTCGAAAGGAAAAAACAAGGCCAATCCAACCAATGAAATGAACGTGGCCTTGTACAAAGGAAAGGTAGAAACCCCACCATTCTTGTTAAGCCTGAGGATCTTTGAGAAAAAATTACATAATTGCCTCTTGGATTCTGGAGCCTCAGGTAATGTCATGCCCTTTTCCATTTGTAAAAAATGGGTTTAAGTTTGGTTCAGACACATAAGAAGGTAATACAACTAGACAAAATTGAGCTTAATGTAGTAGGGGAGTTAAAAAATATTCATGTATAGGTTGGATCAGACCCACAAATCCAAACTTACATGGATATCCAGGTAACTGATATCCTTGAGACATATGGCATGCTTCTTAGCCGAGATCTAATGAAAAGTATTGGGGGTTATTTATCCTTAGACTTTTCACATATGTGGCTTCCATGGAAAGGAATAGCAACACAAATTAGGATAGAGAGTGAGCCTCATCTCAAACATATGATGATTGAATATGATTTTTCTAACAAGGTATCCTATTTTGAAATAGAGATATGAGTATATAAGAGATAGGAAATCATGACCTTTTCAATGTTCAATCCCAATACCCTACAACCTCTAGAACATAGTGACGCAATCAACATTCTTAACCAACAAGTTTTGATTATAAGGTTACAACATGATAGGCTGGTTCTGGGAGAAGAAGTTTATCTATGAATTTTGTTACTCCCAAACTGGTGTAGAGTCCATTATGAAGGCCATTCTGAGTAGACATTCCAACCTTGTGTGGATATTCTCAACTATGTTTATGAGTTAGAAGATACTTGTGAACATCATCTAGTAACACCTCCAAGCCAATTCCCATTCTAGGCTAAAGATGCAACTATCCTGACAAGAACTCATACCATTCAACAGGAAAACTCTTCTCAAGTTGAATAGGCTCAGGTTCTATCTTCTGATCTTCAGAACAAAACTGAGCAATCTCATAGATTATATGTCACACCTGCCCCTGATAATCTTTCGATTCCTCAGGGGCTGCTTGAAAAGATACCTGATTCCAAAATCGTCTAAGAGGCGGTGCAAGAAGTAGCTTTTGCACCAGTTTTTAATACGAATGGACTTGATGATAAACATCATGAACAAGAGTCTTCAAATCTAGATAGCCTAAACCAGTTTGAGCCACCACCCATTCCTTGTAAGCAACCACCTATAGCATCCAAAAAGAAAGAAATCCCAACTCGAGATCAATTGTGGATCCTTAAATTTGATGATTCTAAGTCCAAAGCAAGGAGTGGAGCAGGAATTGAACTAACCAACTTGAAAAGGAAAACATACTTTGCATCTTATAGGTTACATTTTAGTTGTACAAACAATGTAGCAAAGTATGAAGTGCTCACTGGAGGAATGACATTTGAAAAACTAGAAGAAGGTGACAACCCTCATGGTTATGGGAGATTCAGAAGTGATTATCAAGCAGGTTTGCAATCAATACACCTATCATAATAAGAGGTTGGCCACGTATTAGAATCATATATAGGATTTAATAGAAGCCTTTGATGCTTTTGGTATCAAGTTGATCCCTAGAGAGAATATCAGATTGCAGATACTCTTGCCATTGTTGTCAGTACTTTCAAACCTATGCAGGATTCCAAACTCAAGAGATTCTTAGTAGAGTTAGTCTCGATTCCAGCCATCCCAGATAACATCCAAAATTTCCAGGTCTTTGGTGATGACTAGCATATACTTGCCTTTCTGGAAAGCTTAGATGTTTATGAGGGACAAATAATTGATGAACTAGAGAGAGATCAAGGAGATTGGGACACAAAAATATGTGATGCAGAAGGGATCATGAACCTTAAAACAAACAAAATTCCTAAGGGAATGGTAGCATTGGAGAGGATATTTGACTCTGATCCTCGAGCTCATGAGAAATTTCCCACGACCACTGAAGGGGGGAAATATGAATCAATTAACTTGGTTGATTCAGGCCTAGAAAAGAATGTATTTATTGGCAAAGATTTCTCAAAACATATCCATGAAAAAATCATAGAAGCACTAAAGGTAGATATTGCAGCGATTGCTTGGGGGAACAAAGACTTGAAAACCTCTGACAATTCAGTAATAACTCACACCATTCCCTTGAGTCCTGATGTGAACCCTTTTCATCAAAAGCAACTCCCAATCAACACTCTGATTGAACCATTAATTCAGAAAGAGGTGCAAAAGCTTTTGTCAGCCAGAATAATATTTCTAGTAAATCATTCCACCTATGTTGCCAATTTAGTTCCTATACGAAAGAAGAGTGGGGAGATTAGGTTATGTGTTGACTTCCAGATCCTCAACAAAGCATCAGAGAAGGATAACTACCCACTGGCTTTCCTTGAAAAGGTACTACAAATTGTCAACGATTCTCAAATGATGTCATTTGGTATCATCAACGTTGGAGCTAATTTTCAACATGCAATGGATGTGGCATTCAAAGAATTGGTAGGTAATTGTATAATCATATATATGGATTATTTAACTACATTTTCTAAAGATAGGGGAAACCATGTTGTGGATTTATCAAAAGTTCTTAAAAAGTGCATCAGTTATGGTGTATCTTTAAATTTGAAGAAGTGTCTGTTTGGGGTTTCTGAAGGTAAATTGCAAGGCCAGATAATATCAGAAAGGGGAATTTAAATTGACCTAGATATATTTAAATCCATTCTAAAATTGACTATGCCAAGTAGTAAAAAGGAGATGAGGTCCTTTTTCGGGAAGATAAATTTTGGGCAAAAATTCATAACTGGATTTGCAGAGATTGTTAAGCCTCTAAATGAAATGATGAAGAAAGAAGCTAAGATTGAGTGGAGAAATGAGGCTAAATCTACGTTCTTCTAGATCAAACAATCTATATTAGAGGCACTAATCCTAACTAGCCCTAACTATCTAAAGCCTTTTTATATTTACTCTTTCGCATATGATCGCTCTTGTGTTGTTGTCCTGACACAGAGAAAAAGTGAAGGAGATGAAAGGCCGATTACCTTTGTGAGTTCCCCATTCAAAAATGTTGAATTTAGATATCCACCTTTGGAAAATCAAGCTTTTGTACTAGTACAGGCGGTCAATAAATTGTCACTATATTCTTCACATCAAAATTACTACAATAGTTTCAGACCCCATTGTAAAGTCTCTTCTTATGCAAAGAAAACTAGGGGAGAGATGAGGAAAGTGGATGGCCATCCTATAGGAATATGATCTTTAAATTAATCCAATGAAGCTACTCCAAGGACAAGGCTTGTCCAAAGCAATGCCAGATGTTGATACTAAGATGACCTATCAACAATACACAGTAAAATCATTTACATGTGATCCTTTGTATTCAGATTTGATCTTTTTATTACTGAATAACAAATCTCTAGATGGAATGAAAACCACTCAGAGGAGATCATTGAGGCTGAAGAGTTCTCATTACATGCTAAAAGGAGGAGCTTTGTATCGAAGAAAATTTGAAGGTGTTTATCTATGTTGCCTTGATTAGTAGCAAGCAAAGCATTCCATTATAGAATTTCATGGTAGACATGGTACTGGACATGGATCTATTGATTCCATGGCACACTAAATCCTAAGATTAGACTATTATTGGCCCCATGTGTTTCAAGATGCACACCAACACATGAGTACATGTCATACATGTCAGACTTTTGCATCTAGGGAACAAAATTTGGTGATGTCCCTACAACTAGTATATGAGGTAAAAAAAATTTCCCAATGGGCATTAGATGTTGTAGGGGTAACTAACCCAAATTCATCTGTAGATCAAAAATTCATTTTGAAAGCAACTGACTATTGTACACACTGGACTGAAGCTCAACCTTGTAAGAACAATACCACTGCAATGGTCATCAAATTTCTTGAAACAAATGCATTGTTATGATTTTTGGAGTACCATTTGCCCTAATATGTGACAATGGCTCTACTTTTTCTTCTACAAAATTTATCCAATGGGCATATGAACATGAGATAGTGTTGAAATATTCTTCTAATTATTACCCACAAGGGAATGGAGTAGCAAAGTCTATTAACAAAAATATTTTCTTAGTGATTAAGAAGTTGTTAGAGAATAATACTAGAGATTGGCACATGCAACTAAAATATGCCCTATGGGTAGATAGAACTCATATTAAAGCTGCCTTAGGGAACTCCCCATTTAAATTGGTCTATGTCCAAGACCCAATATTTCCCATGCACTTATAGATACCTATCCTCAAGTTCATGCAAGATTTTTACTCGAATGATGATAGGATAGAGGTCAGGCTTACTAACTTACTAAATTTGGAGGAACAAAGAGATGTCGGCTTACAACAGTTTTCCAAGCATCAAGCTATTGTCAAGTGTTGGTTTTACAAGAGAGAAAAAATTAAAGCCTTTAGAATATCAAACTTAGTACTACTATGGGATAAAGCCAAGGAAAGAAAAGGTGATCACCAAAAATTTGACCGACTTTGGTTAGGTTTATATCAGATTATTGTGATCCTTGGTGAAAATTCTTTTCATTTAAGTACTTTAATGGGAGAACCTATTCCTTTGCCTATCAACTGGAAATTTATAAAACACTATTTTAGCCCATGAAGGGTCTGATGATTAGTTTTGTTGTAAGAATGTAATTAACTCTTTTTGTTTTTTTTTTGTTTGTTTGTTGTTTGTGTTTCTATTGTTTACATTTTTGTTTTCTTTCTTTCTTTATTTTGTTTGTTTCTGGGGTTTTCATTTTCTCCAATTCAAGTGATGGGTGAAGTTATCTAAAGCATACTAAAGGTACTAGGAGAGAAGTTGGTTGAGTTTTTTTCAAGTATGTCTGTTGAAGTTTTTTCATTTCATAACCTGTGGCTTGTGTTCTTTTTATATAATGGTCTGGAAGGTTAAAAACAAATAGGTATATTGTAAGAGATCTCATAAAAAATGGTTGAATCTATCACAAAATAGATAAGAACGCCTATTCTATGAAAATCCCATCTATTTCTAGGTGACTCTATTGGGATTTAAGTGAAAATTTTGAATCCTGACATTGTCATGAAATCCATTATAGTTCTCAACCCCAAATTTCAGGTTGTTAAATCTAAGTATTGAGAAGAGCTAATAAAAGAATTCATTTAAGAAAAGCTTATCAAGACGAGAATAAAAGAAAATAATTAAATGATGACAAACTCAATATAAGAAGGGTGGTTCAAGTATCTCTATTGGGGCTATGGGCACTTGACCAATAGTAGAGAAATTCTTTGAGAGAGCTAGAGGTATCTCCGTCGAGGCTATAGATGCCTGAATGGCAGTGGAGCAATGCCCATGATATCATTGCATTACACTTAAAAGGGTTCCAATCATGTAGCTTGGATCTTGAATACAATTGTTTAAAAATAGAAGGGGTTTCTACTAAAAAAAGATGCACCATACTTGCACACACTTATATTCAAAGTAGCTAATGATGATTTACATTTGAGATTCTAGCTCAACCTTGTTTGCTATGACTGATCACATTTGAGCATAAAATGTTCATGAACTAGAGGTTCTGGGTGATTAAATTCTTCAGTGTCTTGAAAATGGGTAAACCATTTTCCTAGCCGAGTCACCATTTGTTATGCCTTCCATAACAACCCCATCTTAGCTTTGGTCAAAATGGGTCCCCCTTTGTTTAGTTTTTCTTTAGTGTTTTGCTCAGGACTGAAGAGTTGTTCTTTTTCTCCTAATTCTTTGATTTTCTTTTTCTTTAGCAGAAGCGGAACCGAAACGAAATCCAAATTTGTAACTTGCATGGGTTCCATGTCATGATTTAGTTCTAACTCCACTCCCATTTGTTTCTTTTTATTTTTATCATTTCTCTTTGTTTCATTTGGGATAGGATTTTCCTTGGTCTTGCTTCCTTTGTCATTTGTTGTTTCCTTTTGATGGGACCGGATCCGGATCAGATTCGAACTCAAAATTTTGCAAACTTCCAAGTTCATTTCCTATTTTGTCTCCGCCCCCACATTTACATTTTTTTCATTTATTTTGTTTTCGGCTCGGTACATTTGGTCCTAATCCTGCTTTGTTGTCTTTCTCATTCCCTTTTGTTCTTTGCATTTTTTCTTTTTCTTTGGCAAAATCAAAACCAAAACCGAAACTAAACCAAGAAATTTGTTAAAGTTTCCTGACTGATTTTGATCCTGATCCTGTCCTTGTCCCCTCGTCATCTTCTTTATGGCTTTACTTATGTTACATGATAGTTATGTGTGTATTCCCAATTTGATTCCACACCTGACCAACCACATTAATTGCATTAATTATTGGCACTCCACGCATGTCAAATCAAATTCAAAACCTTCTTCAAGGTTAATTTTCTCATTACTATTATTGCCTAAGTTGTGTTAGCAAACCAAAGCTGAGAAAGAGAAAGAGAAGCATGATCTGGTGAAAGGGCAAGCATCTGCCAGCGAATTTGGATGAAGTTTTCATCGTGTTTGGTAGCGTTTGAGGTAGGTGTATTTTCCATGTTCCATTTCATGTTGTGTTTCCTATCTCATTCTTCATTGTGTTCTTCATGCGTTCATGAGAACTTTCTCACGGATCTTCACCTATTTTGGTGCTCTCCTTTTGTTTTCCCTTTTTGGTTTTTCTTTCCCTTTTGTTTCTTGTTTTCTTTTTTGTCTTTTCTTATTTGTTTTGGTCGTTGTTGTCATTTTCATGTTTTTGTATTGTCCATACTATCATGTGCTAGTTTTGTTTAGGGTTTCATCTTTGACAAGTTTTGAGGGTTTTTAAAGGCCTCAAATTTGTTTAAAGACCTATCCCATCTTATTCACATGTCGACTCAATGATTTCCATGTCGATTTTTCAATGCCCTAAATTTCCTAAGTCGACCGGTTATGCAAACTAGGGTTTTGTGCAATATCATGCCCTAGTTGGTGGTCTTCCCTTGTTTATATGAATAGTAGATTCACGCCTTTATTTGAAGCCTCCTCAACCCCTCATGTGACCTCATTTTAAGCCACTATGAGTGCTTGATCAAGATTGCACCATGACTAATGATAATGGGAAGAAGCAGAGCCCGTAGTGAACCTAGTTCATAAATCTATGAGTAAAATTATAGGTCTATTTTTGAGCCCATTCTTGATAAAGTATTGACTCCATTCCACATCCATGTCTTCTAGTGAAAGTGGATGTAGAACCGGAATGGAAACCAAACTTGAAACTATGTGATGGTTTCGGGTCCAATTTTTGTTTCAATCCCAACTCCGATCCTACCAATACTTGAAGCTTTCCAATATTGATCCCTTTCTTAGTTTCGCCTCTGATGACCTTCAAATTTTACTATGTGTAAAAGGCTACCTAGGGAAGGATAGGGTAACATGAAGGGTAAGTCTTCTAATGTTGATTTTCATGCTTTCTATTGATCTAATCTAGGGTTGTCTTGTAGGGATAAACAATGTTAGGATTATTTGTAGAGGTTTCACAAATGGAAGGCCAAGCTACAGAGAGTTCAAGATAGGTGAAACCAAAGAATATAAAGGTGGAAAAACTACCTTATACATTGAGATACAAACATCAAAATTCCACTCCCACAACTAGCAAGCTAGATTCAGGATGGGCTAATATTACAGATACTGACTTGGGATCTTTCAATTCTAAGGAGTTGACTCTCAAAAATTTTGCAAAACAAGTGACTGGGAGGACATAAAGAATAGTCCAATCTGGGCTAGCTCATGTTACATTCTTCCCTTTATCAGTTCAATGCCCAGAGCTCATCTTCACTATAGCAAGAGCTTACAATCATGTATCAAGGAAATGCATGGATCAACAAGGAAATTTGATAATTGATCTATAGCCATAGATGATGAGGTAAATATTTAATGCACCTACTCCAAAGAACCTTAGGCAAGTGACTAAAGTAGATGCATTATAATTTTTCAATAAGAATAAAGAATTCAGCAGATCCCACATGAACAAGAAGTGGTTGAGGACCGAGAAGAAGTTCTTAACCAAGATTCTTGAACAACCTAAGAGAGGAGACATCAAGAAGGAAGTGGATGAATTAATTCTAATGCTTTCCAGGGTGTTTGGAAAGAAGGACTCTGCATGCCTCAAGGAATGGATGTTCCCATTGATTGAAGCTATTTTTTATGGCAAACAACAATTTGATTGGTGCATGATCTTATCTAATAGCTTGCGTAATCAGATGTTGTGGGTAAGGGAAACAAAGAGCTTCTTTATGACATCCTATGTTATATATGTGGCTACAAGGATGGGTATCTTTCCTGGGTTGAATGCAATAGAAGTGTTGGGAGAAGCTCCTAGACAACAGAAGGTATGGAACCATTATGACCAATTGACCTTGCAAACATCAGAGCTACACCACAGAAGGATGAATGATGCATTCCCTTATGCCATCATCAACTAATTGATTGGGGATGTTAGATTTAGATTGAGTAGAGATTATATGGCTTTTATTGCTCAATGGGGACATTGGTATATCCAATATCCCAAGTTCTCATACTTCAAGTTGGCATGATTTTATGTTCATCCTCACCTACTCCCAAGATGTTGTAGTGATAATATGGTCCTTATGGAATTTATATAGCAAGCCTTACTAGTCAATGCAAATTTTTCCATCAAACATAAGCCTGGATGCCACAGGTTCCCTATGAATTTGGGATAATATTGTTGTCTTCACAATGTGGCTACAAAGGTAGTATGTGAAGTGTTGAGCTATTTGAAGTTTTTATTGTATACATCCCACAAACACTTTGATCCGTGGAATAAGATGAATGCTCTAAATCCCATTATTTTTGACAAACATTATAATTTGTTGGATGATTTTTTGATATACTTACAGGATGATTATGATGTTAGAATGAGGTGTTATAAAAGGCTAACCATCCCATGAATGATTGAGTATAGGGTGAAGGAAGATATTCCTGATACACTATCAGATGATGCTGTAACTTTGGATCCCAGGTATGAAGCAAAAAATATTGGCACTGAAGACCTAGTCCCCATCAATTGGGAGGAGGAAGAGTCCATTGAGATTAAAAAAATTTCTAGGAAAATAATGGATATATGTATACAATGGGTAGTTATGAGGATCAAGGAGCCACAAGATCAAGTTTCAAAGAAAAGGAAAGTAGGGGCAACAAAAGGCTATCAGAGGACCAAGAGGAGAGAAGTCCCTAAAGAGAAATTAGAGTATCTTCCTCCCAGCTCTAGAGGAGATGTTGTTCCAGAAATACTTGCTCAGGAAGTCCATGAATCACAAGGCATGGAGACCACAACAATTGGAGAAGGCTCCTTTTCTCAACCTTCCTTCACTCAAGAACCTAGCATAGAAGTACTAGTAGGTAGTCTTCATGAGCAAGCCAAAACATTGAAGGGAAAAGAGAAGGAGATTGAAATCCATGATATAAACATTATTCAAAGGCCACTCAATCAGATGAGGAGCCTCTCATGACTAGAACTACTGAAGATATTGAAGGTGTTGAGTCTGAACATGTCCTCACTCTGGAGGATCAATGGAAACTATTTGAGGATTCTAAGAGAGAAGCTTATGCTAAAGCTCAAGCTGAGGCAATTGCAAAATAGCAAGAATTGGAGACCAAGGCCAAAGCAAATGCATTTTCCAAGCAAAAGGAGTCAGAAGTTAGAGTTAAGGCTGAAGAGTTGGTAAGGCAAAAACAAAGGGAAAGGGAGCTAACAACTAAAGAAGAAAAGGATAAGTTAGCTTTGTTGCAGAAAATCGATGAGATAGAAGAAGAAAAATCCCAACAAAGGAGAGAAAAAGAATCCCTCAAAGCTAAGTTCAAAGTAGTGGAGGAGGCCAGAAGAAAGAAAGAAGAAGAAGAGATGGAGTTGAAAAGAACGGAAGAAGAGGAATAGGCTAAAATTGACCAAGAAGTAGCCAAGGCATGGGAAAGGGTGGAAGATTTTGAAAAACAAAGAGATCAGCTGCTCGAGGAGAAGAGATTGGAGGAAGAACAACTGGCCAAAATAGAACAAAAAAGAAAAGAAAAAGTTGAAGCTGATAAACTAGCCAGAGGGAAGGCAGAAAAAGAAAAGCAACAAGAGGTTGATTCTAAACCTAGAGTAGCAATTTGGCAGCCACTCTCTCCTACAACATCTTCTTCTACACAAGTGGTAACTCCCCCTTCTACTTCTACATGGTTAAAACTTAATCTAGAAAGGAAGAAAATAGTACAACCCCAACCCCTTAATTGGGATGATGTAAGGAAATAAATTGAAGAGGAGAGGCCCAAGAAAAGGGCTAGAGTTCTTCATTCTATAAGGTTAATAGATGTTGGAGAGATCATAGTTGAATGTTCTATTTTGATAGCTGATAAAGATAGACAAGAAATGCAATTGAGTGATTATCAACTAGGCACAGTGAATTTGGGAAGGCCTACAAGAAACCAGCAAATGGATTTAATTGATATTGTGGCCTCTTCCACTAAATCAAGAATGGTCAAAGACAAGCAAAGGAAGGATGAGCTCAAATCGCAAGTGGATCAATTGCATAAGTTCTATAAAGACATGTATTCTCCTATCTCTTCACAATTTGATAGTATTGAGACACCGATTTTGTTGAGCAGGAAAGATGCAAACAACCTGGTTGAAATGATAAATAAGGTGAGGATGATGGATAGATGGATTGCCAGGTTGAATCAGGAATCATGAAGGAACACTAGAATTGGTTAATGATATGGTTTCACATGCTGAAACCCTTGGAAAACAAGAACAAGAATACATAGAGCATGCAAGAAAGTTGAAAGATATCAATAAGCTTCCTATGTAAAGTTCATTGGAACAGTCAATCCTTGAAGAGGATAATGCACTTTTCATTGAGAAGACCATCAACATCATTAGATTTCATTCGTCATTCATTTATGGGCATAGGAATGAGGTGCAATAGGTTGGAAAGGATCTTAATGAGAAAATTGAGGAATTAAGAGCAATTATTGCTATACTTGTTAATGAAGACATCCCTGAGATAGATGACCTCCTCCTTGATAAACTCGAGGAGAAATGGAATAGTAGATTTGAGGAGGTAATGTAAAAATGGGATGATGATGATGACCTCTTAATGGATAGGCTCATGGACATCAAGGAAGAAATAAAAGCTACTTGAAGGGATCTTATCAAAATTAGAGATATGAAAGAGTTTTCCTTTGCTGAACTATAGAGAATAAAGTTTGAACATAGTTGGGTAGGTGGGTCAGACGCAGATGTACTTCAACAGGTGATTACCAATTATGATGAGTATAATGATGGAGCAAAAAACACAAGATTAAGGTAGAAATACACATGTCCTTTTACCAGATCAACATCAAGGAGGCATGGTTAGTTAGATGTATCTCTTTCCTATTTTGCAGGGAGGTGACATGAATTCAACTAGAGATCCTAGAAATTCCACCTTCCTCCTTTTGAAAGAAGATTTTACAAGGAGTCCTCAATCAATAACTGAAGATCAAAAGGGACACTCATCCTACATTGCCCCAATCACCCCATGATTTGTGGATCTAGATTTTTGATGAGAGTAATTATTGCTAAACAAGTCTATATGTATAATTTCTCTCCACTTTGTAAAGGTCAACTCATTGAAGCAAGATTAGCCACCTAAGGAAGATAGTTTAGATTTTTTAGAATCTTTTTACAATTTTATGCAAAGATACTTAGACATTTTACAAGCTTTTTAAATATATTTGATGTTATTTTCATAAAAATCTTTAATGGTAATTTTGGTGAACCATATTCATTCGTATGCTAGTGAATGTTGTGCATAAGTGTCTTATTTCATGAAAATCAATAGAAGACTCTGAATTAGAGACTATTTCATTGAGTTATCTATGAATGCAATTTCTTTATGTTTGTTTCTCTATGAATTTTGGTAATGAGTTGGTAATATGTTTTGGTTTGGTTCCAAAGTTTGATGATGATGAATGATTGTACATCCTGAATTTGCACTATGAATTCTTGTAGTGGTATAGAGTATTCTATGGATTGTATCATTTTTTGGTTTTAGTTATTTGAAAGAAATACTCATTATGAAATTTGTATGTCTGAATTGAAAGGAATTTACATTAATGACTTGCTGTCCTACACTCTATTCTATATTTTTATGTTTATTTACAACACCACCCCCCAAATATTAGAATAAGTTGTATTATGCAATTTTTATCCTTTACTAGAAAGCCCCTTGAACATTACAATTGCATGGACTACTGAAAAAAACAACATAGTTGAGAACCAACTATAGAGACCTTGGAAGATAGGTGGTTTTAGATCAATTATCTTTTTCAGGAGAAATAGAGTAGAAATATTATGTTTAACGTTGTTGTGTCAATTTGGCCATCAACACATAGGTTGTCATAAATTAAAGTGTGATTAATAATGTTCATCAGGATTGGCTCATGAAACACACTGAGGTAAGGCATATATACATGCATTAAAGAGTCATTGTAGTATAAGAAAGGGTTGATTAAGTGATGACAAGCCTAGGAAAGTGTAAAAGTGTTTTACAACACCTTACAACACTTTGTCAAAAGGCTTGGAAAGGGGTAAAAAGAGGCTGAAAAAGGTCCCAAATCCATAGGCAAGGGTCCGAATGAGTGAAAAGTGTCAAAGTCTACACTTTTTGGTGACACAAGGACTAAGTCTCCCAGCTTGGTGTAAGTTTCCTAGTTAGCCAAATAGTTAGATTTTCTAGAATTTCAGAGATATCTGCATTCTTCATTTTAGCCTTTGTTAGTTTATAGGTTTACCTTTTTTGTTTATCCTTTCCATCTTGTTGCATACCACTATGTGTTTTCAAACAATCTATATTTCATTAGTTTTGCATTAGTATTTAATATTTTTTATCAATACTTTGCATTAAGGACATTCCATTTAGGCATATTTCAATCCTATTAGAATTACTCTTGAGTGAACCTCTAAGTGTTTGTGGAATAACTTTCTCCTTTTATGTGAAAAACCCTAGAAGTATAAGAGAGCATCATTTTACAAAAAAATATGGTTCAATAAGAATGAGAGTGGACTAGATTAATACTTAACTAGGACCCAAAACAATATCTTGGATCAATCACACGCTTCCTTAATTGATACTTATCTTTCATATAACATGTAGACACCGGGTCGGCCAAACCTAATGAAAACACCAATGAACATTGAAGTATACACATTCACAACAAGAAGATAGAATGTGGACCACATAACACAATTCACCATATACTAGAACACATCCTAGATACCTTCAAATTCATCCACAAGACTTGAAACAAACTAGCAGAGGACTATAAAGCAAAAACATTTCTCCCAGTCCATAGACAAACCAATCTTCCAGACTAGTTCACAAACCGATGAACACAACATTCACTCTCCATCAAACTAGAAGCTATAATCGAAAATATATAACCCAAGGATTCCCATAAACAACACTATAGATCTGCACAAGAATAGTATCAACATAGAAGAAATGTAGAGCACATTACCATAGCACATTCTGAACACACACAACTCTTTCTTCACTATTTATTAATTTTCTCAAAAGCATTTGGTACCTCATCCTATCAACACACTTGCAACACCATAAAGATAGCACCATGTACTCACAACATCTCTACAATATCTCAACTATACATGAACCACCTACAACCACTTGATTCCTTTCACTACAACAACTTGTAATGTGTTGAAATCAATGAAAACATTAATGACAACACCACCATACTCATTCATACCTACAACAGAAGGGTAGTTGCCAACACACAGTTAATGCAAGAATTGGATAAAAGAATATGAGATGTATTGGTTGATGGTTTGGAAATTTGACTTTCCAAACTTGGGAATATGAGTGATGATGGGTGGGAACAGATTTTTTTTTCGAATTTGTACCAACCACTAGATGTACTTTGTTCCTTCCTTGAGAAGCTTGATTTTGTATTTGAGGACTCTTTTGATGGATACATTACCCTTTTTTATTTTTTCCCATAGTTTCATTGACCAATGGAGTTTTGGAGGGATTATTTTCTTTATTTTTCTTTGGTATCCATTTGTACTTGACATGTCCCTTTTGCTTTACTAATTCATTTTCTTTGATAATATTTTCCTTGCTTTGATAGGAATTCTTCTTTTTATGTTGGTTCCAATTTGTGTATGAGATGATGGGTGAATGTCAACTAAATATTTGACTATCTGTAGTGTTGATAGTATTTATGTCATAAGGATTCTTCAGGCCCCATATGTTGATGTTTGTTATAGATAATATTCCCCCTAATGTTGTGAAGGTATTATGAATACCTAATCCTTTTCCTTGATAATGTATCCTCTGATCTAGAGCCACTAAATATGAGTTGTCATGAACACATGATATTGCTATGGGTTCCTAGTGTTTAGGAATATGAACTATTTTCTTTGGTTCTATGACATCATTATTTGTTGATTTTGCTTCAAAAAATGTTGATGCTGACTCGAAAGATAATGATGCACAATCCTATTCAGGAATATGAACTATTTTCTCTGGTTTTATGAAATCATTATTTTTTTATACTGTTTCAAAAGATGTTGATGATGCACAATATTGTTCAAGAATATGAACTATTTTCTCCGATTCTATTTATGATGTTTCAAAAGATGTTGTTGTTCATTCAAAAGATGTCAATGATGTACAATCACTATAAGAATCAAGAATCTTAGCCATTTTTTACTCTTGTGTAGGAATATCAAGAGTGGGAGACTCTTGTTTTGGATGAAGAATGTCTATATGTCCATCTAAAAGAAACATCTCAGGAGTGATATTGGGGAAATATTTGGAGTTTAAGATGGTTTGGAAGATGTCCCTTAGATCTTAGTGAAACTCTAGGGATAGGGGTTCTTCATACTGACTCAATTCAGAGTAACTTTCGTTATCCTCAAGGACCTCCTCTTGACATGATCCTTGGGTGGATGATATATCATTGGTAAAAGACTCTTCACAAAATTTTGTGGCTATGGATGCAATAAGGGATATTGCTAGATCATTTGGAACTTCTTCAACATGCCCAATCATTGAGTCATATGTGGGAGAAATATCACAATCTGATATCCACACGATGTCATTACAATATTAAATAGTGCTAAACACTATTGATGGGTTAGGAAATTTTTTTAAAATAGTATCTTGATGTGTGTTTGATTCCTCATGTTGTAATAAATAAATATGTCCCACCATGGTATCATGAGTATTATTTACATTTTTTGAGGTTGATGCCTTTCCAAAATCTTTTTCTTTTGTAGGGCCAGGCATAGGTTTTGTGTAAATTTTCAAATTTTCATTCCTAGATTTTTGATCGACATGAATGTATCCTTGTTTAATAAGATCTTCTACTATATGTTTTATTCTAACACAATTTTGTGTGTTATGGCCTTTGTATAGGTGAAATTCACAAAAACGATCTTCTCTATAGTTGTGAGGTTTGACTTTTGGCTCTTGAATGTTTGAGAAATCTGGGAGTGAGATAAGATTAGATTGTATCAACCTCTTCAACACATCCTCCATAGGTTCCCCTAAGGAAGTGAATTATTGTTTAGGAGCACTGTTTGTTCTTTGTTGTCCACATTGAGTGTTTGCATCATTGATCTTTGTTTGATTGTTTGAAAGTGACATGTATTGTTGTTGTCTGTTCATGGGTTGGGGTTTTCTTGTCTAGGATTAGTTAAGACCACCTTTGTATCAACAACACCATCACTAGTAACATTTTTGTTCTTGGCCCAATAGTGGGGCTTGTCGTTAAAACTAGTGGATGGGTGGTGATGAGAGCCAATTATGCTCCATATTATGTCATATTTTATACATTTTCATACACCTTCATAACCATTTCTACATTCCATTTTTGTTCCATTTTCATTTCATTTCACCATTTTACACAACATATGATTCAATATATATATAAGGCATATTTAATATAGTTTTAAGATTAAAATATGGAAAGTAGTTATTGGTTGAGTTTACTAATAAGCATTGTAATTTAAAGCCATGAAGAATACAACTTGCAACATACATATTTCATGTCACATTTTATGAAGGAACTCCCTCTCACAAGTATTTTTTGTTTTCTATTGCAGTCTCCTCACCCTGTGGTTGACATCAAGCTATTCGATGGCATCAATTACCTGTTAGTGTTGATTGTGCATTGTTTTATCCTATGTTACCTTCCTTTGGTTCCTCCTTCATGGAATTTCCCACATGTATTCTTCAGCCATGTGAATTTATTTCATGGTGCGATCTTTACAATATAATATTTCCATGTCAAGATGCCACTTCAGCATGTTGTCTATTCAGCTAACCATCACTACCATGATATTTTTGAAGCCCCTTAAGGAGAAGATTTGCAATAAAGGATGTACTTTCCACTTGTGCAGATTCCGAGATCTATATGTTCCTATTTTATCTCTAGACAACAATCAACTTCTCATGTGAATTTCATATCATTCGTATACTAGCTTAGTGTGTGAATTTTTGAAGTGGCTGGTAATATAGATCAAAATTTGTTGGAAAGGATGCACGTGTTGGATGTGTGAGGGAAACCAAAATATTCTTATTATTTCTTAGTGTTATCACAAATCTATTTTTAATTTATAGCTAGTTGTTTGATGAAACCGTAATCTTTTTTCATTATTTATAATAAGGTTATTTGTCCATTCGTAGGTAGTTTTGGCTACATGCCAAAAAAAATATTGTATTCCTCTATATAATTGTTAAACGTTGCACGTATATAAGCAACCGAAGGCAGTTTATTGTATATAGATTTTCATGTATTCTTTCTGGAAAATAAAAATAATAGTCTTCTGATTACTCTCGCACAGAAGAAAGTTCTCATTTCATCACTCAGCTAGCTAAAAAGGTAGGGCGCCCACTCTGAGGTTATACAGTGATCTGTATATTATAAAGTGATTATTATGGTATGTGTTATTTACGTTCTTTCTGAATTATTTTCTTACAGTGTGATTTTTTTTTATAATTATTTTATTATGGTATAATAATTATTAATAGCTATAATTATTTCATTTTACATGATCCATTTATATATTTACTGATACTTTTAGATTCTCCTTTCAATCATCAACAAGTTGTTTGAATTTAGTTTTAGTAATTAGAATCTACTTTTCAGAATTGTTGTTGTTACTATTGCAAGTGGTGATAGTTCCTGTCACAGTTCCTAGCACAATTCTGAAAATAAGATAGAACAGGAGGATAAGTGCACCCATCTGTGACAGAATTTTGGCTCTTAAGATGCCAATTTATTTTTGAAATCACCAAAATCTTATTTGCATGAGAAAATGAAGATAGTTATGCTCAAAATTTCAAGATGCGGCAACAACAAAAGTTGAAGTGCTCTGAGTCTTGTTTCTAAGATACTATTTTTTTTTTAATTAATGAAGATTAAGGGTCTCAAAAAGGGGGGTGGCCAAAATAGATCCTGTTTTTATAAAAAAAAATAGCATAGTGCCTGAGGGCTCCCCCCTTTTTGATTGAATTTTTTTTAGAATTTAAAAAATCCCAACAGTGAGAAAATAGCTAACACCGTGTAGTTTATGCTCGTTCTTTCGGAAAATATTTTTAATGAATATATAATATTTTATGAATTTTGAAAGTGGACACATCTTGTTCAAAGATGAAATTTGAGGGTGCTCCCCCCTAAATTTTTTGCAAACTAATCAAAAATTGATTCTTGTCATGTGTAGAATGGAGTCTAGTTTCAAAAAATGTAATTTGTTTCACGTTTCAATGAACAAGCAAAAATCTATCCTAAAACTAGCACATGTTGGCTTTTGACCAAAAAAAGAGGCATTTACAATAGAAGCCATGGATCAAAACCTTAACTAAATAAAAATGAAAAAACAATTATATATTTAGATAGTTAAGAGAGAGGTAAACACTATCATGATTTTTTTATAATCTTGCATTGAAAGACATGCAAATGAGATGGGGAGCACGAACGAAAATATGAGAAAATTTGGCAAATCTTGTTAATTAACACATCCAAAGCAGGCCATTTGGCGAGTGCCAAATATGGCACTTGCCAAATGGCTTGCTTGGCACAAAACTAGAATTTCCCCTCTTTGGTGAACAACTTTGATAATGCTTAGAGTGCACAGTTTATGACCGTAGATGGATAGTCGAGGTTTCACCTTTCATACCTTCTCTAACTCATTACCATAACTAGATAACTCTTTATCCCTCTGAAGTCTCTATCTCTCAGGTCTCACTCCCTCCCATGCAACCTAGACTACTCTCTTAATCGAATCCCCTCTCTCAGGTCTCTTTCCCTCCCACATAGGTACCTAAATAAATCCATCTCACTCCAACCCGATTTCTGTCTCTCCCTATCTCTATCTCCCTCTTTGGTCTTTTTATCTCCCTCTCTTAGGTTGTTATCTTTCTCTTTTTGTCTCTCTCTCTCAAGTCTCTCCCTCCTACCCCCTCTCCCTCTCTTAGGTTTATCACTCACTCACTCCCTCTATATCTCTCCCATTCCCTCTCTCTCACTCTATCTCTCTCCCTCTCTCTCTCACTCTCTCGAGTATCTCCATCCCCCCTCTCTCTCTCTCACACACACACTCCCTCTCTCTCTCCCATTCCCTCTCTCTCACTCTCACTTTTTCTCTCTCCCTCTCCCTTGGGTCTCTCTCTCCCACCCCCTCTCCCTCTCTCTCTCTCAAGTATCTCTTTCCTACCCCCTCTACCTCTCTCTATTTGTCAAGTCTCCCCATCCTACCCCCTCTCCCTCTCACAGTCACTCTCTCTATCTCTCTTCCACTCCCTCTATTTGTCTCCCTCTACCTCTCCATCTCTCTCAATTATCTCCCTCCCACCACCTCTCCCTCTCTCTCTCTCTCAAGTCCCTCTCTCTCATGCCCTCTATCTCTCTCCCACTCTCTCTCCCTCTCTCTCTCTCTCTCTCAATTCTCTCCCTTCTACCCCCTATCCCTCTTGCAGGCCTCTCTTTGTCTCTCTCACTCATTCCCTTTATATCTCTCCCACATCCTCTCTCTCTCTCACTCCCTCTATCTCTCTCCTTCTCTCTCTTCCTCTCTCTTAGATATCTCCCTCCCACCCCCTCCCACTCTCTCTCTCTCTCTCCTTTTATCTCAGGTATCTCCCCCCACCCCCTCCATCTCTATCAAATCCCTCTATCCCGAGTACTCCCTCTCCCCTGCCTATTCCCTCTCCCTCCCACCCCCTCTCCATCTCTCAAGTCTCTCTCTTACTCCTTTTATCTCTCCCATCCCTCTATCTCTCACTCCCTCTCTCTCCTACTCTCTTAGGTCTCTCCTTCCCACCCCCTCTCTCCCACTTTGTCTCCCTCTCCTTCTCT